>VZRS01006125.1:458210-597664 GCA_013398055.1 Ifrita kowaldi
TTGCCTTTAGTTTTGTAATGGGGGTGCAACTAAAAAAAAAAAAAAAAAAAAAAGAAGCAGTGCTTTAGAACAGAGCAGTTTGAATATTGTGCATATTTTTTTTCCAGCTGATCTAACCAAAAATAGTTCATTCTGGAAAAATAACTTGACTTTTTCAGAAAAAGTTAAAATTGTTATGTTACCAATTTCAAACACTCTTAAATACCAAATGTAATTAATGCATTATAAGACGAAAATAGCATGAAAGAAACAAGCTGCCTGAATACCTGTAGTTTATTGTTATAGCTGACCTATTTATGTATTGAATGAATACATATAGGGAGAAGTATATATGTATATACAGGAGAGGTCTCTCCACAGAAAAATATAGAGGTGATATACGTTCAGTGTTGTGGTAGGGCTGTATATGCAGGTTTGACAGCTGGATGAATGCAGAAGTGGAAAAACTATCAACATCTACTGTTTCTGGTCTTTGCCCCACTTTCTTCAATTTTGCAGTTCTTTCACCTGCTAGCAATTTGGTCACATAGTAATAACAAGCCATGCTTTACATACTACGAACTTCAGTACTTTGTTTCCTCACATGCTTTTTATTCTCCTTCTTTCAATAATGTGAAGACACCTTCCCCTGTTCATAAAAAAATCAGTCAGGACAATAAAGTTTACCCTCAGTGGAGTTCAGAATTAGTTTAAAATATATTTTAACATATCTCACTCAAACATGTTATGAAATTATTTTTTAGGGTTACCTTTCACATGAGGTAGGCTTGAATTCCACATCAATTTTGGTGGTGTAATTAATTTTACCTTAACAGATCTGTTTAGTACTTAGGGTATTCCTACTGGCTTTCAGCTGCAACCCCAAAAACCTCAAATCTCCCACAGAAGAAATTAAATATCTGTCACCTCTGTGTAGGTGTCCTACTGCAGAGCAGTGTAACGGCACAAGGTACTCCAGTGTAGGATTCAGCTGGAGTTCAGCGCACTCCCGCTCCAGGCTTTACCAGTTATCCTGAGTCCACTACAGCCTCCTTCGACTGTAATGCATGCTGAGGCAACTGGCACGGGGCGGCTTACCCTCAGACTGAATCCCAGCTGCAGTCCGTTTAGATTTGTCATTTGGAAAGGGACATGAATGCTTGATCTCTTACAGGAGAAAGTTTCCTAAAAAAAGAAGTTGTTCACAGAAGATAATGCTCACTATTCTTGGCATTAATCCAGAAATTAATGTGGTCGGTGTGTTGGAGTCTAAAGAGCACCATTTTCAGTAGACTTAGAAATCAAAACCATTCTTTCTTTATCAGGACATATTGCTCCATACCTACAAAAATCAAGGTTATTTTGTACTTTTATAATTATTAATACATGGACAGGTTGTTCATGATGTATAAAGGAGACGTTTATTTCAACTATTTGAACAGTGGAAGTGACTTGCAGGACGCAACAGTAAAGCCTCCTTCCCAGAATAAACTTTGTTTAGCAAGACTCAGATAATCTGCTGCAATACATCTGAGATAGTAAAAAGGTGCAAGTGCTTATTTTAACACTGCTGTGTTATCTGAGTTTGCATAACGATTCAAAGACATTTTGCAGCCTAAGACACACGCAGATTTCTTTATTTAGTGTTTCAAGAAGTCATGAAATCCTTTCGAAGTAGTGAGGTGGGTCCTCACTTCCATGCTTAGTATTCTTCTCATATACTTGTCCTTTTTGCTCAGTTGCTTTGGTTCTCTGATTTTCATCTATTTGATTATTATTTCTAACATGTTAGTATTTGCTATACGTATATATGGTCACTGCATTTCATGTATCATGACAGATAATTTCATTTACATTCACAGAAATATTTATTAAAATTAATCGCAGAAAATATATTTATATGTGTGAATGTTTACACATACTGCAAAGATACTGAAGGACACCCAAATATTTTGGGTAAGATATACTGGGAAAGTTGTGACAAAAAATTCCTAGACATATGATTTTCTTTTTTCTTCTGTTTGTGTTTGGTAAGAGTAAAACAACTATGAGAAAAGGAAAAAGTGACTGGTCAGAAACAAAGAATGGTTTTCGGAAGTCAGAAATTATAGACAAAAGGTGAGATCCACCAAATGATCAGTTAAGATTTCCAAAGGAAATTAAAACAGAAAGTAAAAAAATTTGCAACCATATTAACAACAAAGAGAATGAGAGAAAATAAATGAGATTTCTCTGTCAGGAGAAGGGAATAGACATTAATGATAATCTGGGTAGAGTCCTGAATGAACACTTTACTCTGTTTCCAATCTGGGTGATAATGTAGAACAGGTGGACATAAGGAATAAGAAAAGATGCAGATAATGAATATGTCCTTCTATCTGAATAGGAAAATCTTGACACACACATGTTTATGGAACTGGATAATCTCCATCAAATAATACTGGAAGACTTAGCACATGAAATTGCAACTTAAGAAGCAAGGAAGTTTAATAAATCTATCACATTCAGTACCTGTGACCAGAAATAGGAAATGGGACGCTTATTGGGAAGAGGAAGCAAAGGCATCTTGAAGCTATAAAACCTCTGGAATAGAAGTTAAACTGCATGTACAGTCAGGGAACATGTGGAAGAATAGAATTAGAATCATACAGGTAAAAGGTAAATGCAAATGACTGCAACAACAGGGCATCCAAGGTAAGTCATGTCTCATTAACTGGATTGTTTTCGTTGATTAACTAATTCTGGAAAGTGTGGTAGATGCAATCTGCCATATAATCACAGAATTGTTTGGGTTGGAGGGGACCTTAAAGATCATTTTGTTCCAACCCCTCTGCCATAGGAAGGGGCACCTTCCACTAGACCAGGTTGCTCGGAGTCCCATCCAACCTGGCCTTGAACATTTCCAGGGATGAAGCAGCCACAATTTCTCTGGGCAACCTGTTCCAGTGCCTCATCACCCTCACAGTAAAGAATTTCATTCTAATATCTCATCTAAACCTATCCTCTTTCAGTTTAAAAATCTTGCCCCTTCTTCTATCACTATACGCCCTTGTCAAAAGTCCATCTCCAGCTTTCCATGGACCCCTGTTAGATTCTGAAAGGCTACAATTAGGTCACCCAGAAACCTTCTCTTCTCCAGGCTGAGCAATCCCATCTCTCTCTTTTCATAGGAGAGGGAGGTGTGCCAGCTCTCTGATCATCTTTGTGGTCTTCTCTGGACTTGCTCCAGAAGGTCAATGTCCTTCTAGACTTCAGCAAAATAGTTTATGTAACGCAGAACAAGAAACTGCAAGGTAAACCACAGAAGACAGGCTTTAGAAGAATTCTTCTGTCAGTAAGAAATTGTTTAAACCAGCTATAACAGTTTGAAAGGATAGTTTGGACAGTATTAAGTGTTCTTTTCCAGGATTCTGTGTTAGGAAAGATATTTGGTCATATTTTGCTAAAAATTTTATGCAAAACTGGAGGCATACTAAGGTCAAAAGGCAGAATGGCCTCATTAAAAGCAAACAGGAGACCAGTGAGGAAGAATGAGATGGGCATGAAGATTCCAGATGGATTTGTTTGGCACCAGAGAACCCATGCTGATATGCTTACTAAACTTAAAGACAAATCCACTGAAGACAAGTGAAAGAAAGCATTACATTTAATTAGCTAATGACAGATCAGAATTGATACATACATACACACTCCACAGGGCAATGCTTTAGGTAGCATTCAGTTTATTTTAAATAGACAAGGCCTGGTACCATTGCTGCAACTTTCTCCTCAGAGTCTCCTGTCCTAATATGGGTATCCTGTCAGTCCTCAATCAAATATATTCAGAGAAAGCAAATTCCCTAAACATGAAAAGCAGCAGAGAAGAATAGTTAGAATTACTCTCAGACTAAAAAAGCCTGGCTTTTTCAGTCAAACAAATTTATTGTGACAGTCAAATATAAATCTATAGGTATAACAGTAGGGTAGATATTAAAGAAAGAAAAGAGAATATTAGGTCAACAGAAAATCTGATGCATTTATACAAACAGTTTAATACATAATCCATATGGCAGAAAGAAAATAGATTAAATAACAGAGGAGGTTTTGGCACTATTTAAAACTATTTTTTAAAACACTTTATTCCATAACTGTTGCAACTCCAAAGATATCCCAAATAAAATAACTCATGCTAAAAACAAATTCATGTATAACATAACAAATATTTATCAAAAATCAGTCTTCTGGCTAAGCATTCTTGTTAAAATTTTAAAAACATATAATTAATTAATGATAACATATCTGCAAAAAGTGTCACCTTGTAGTTTCTAGGTTTGGATTTGGGAAAAAAAACTAAAATAAAATAAAATGAAAAGGGAAAAAACCTAAGGGTTAATCAGAAGGCAGGCTATGTTTATCAAACTAATGATCATATATCAGGTTACTGCATACATTTTCATTACACAAAATTACATCTTCTTAAATTAAAACTAATTAAATCTGATTAATTAAAGTAAAATAATTTTTTAATAATAAATGGGGCTTCTATTGTTAATGTGACATTGCTTTTCTTCAGCATTATGACCAAGGCATTATTGGACCAAGTATTTTTTTCTTTCATCTTTAACTATTATATATTTTCCAATTTAGATGCAGTCACCTCTTCAGTGATAGAAAACAAAAAAGAGGAGACCGTAAAATCTCTGGCAGAAAACCACATTTGTATCATAACTGGTACAGCAGGGTTTTGCATGTATATACCTAAGAAAGGAAAGACGTGAGAGGTACAACTGAAAGAGGTGCCAATCTTCTGGGAAGCCAAGAGAACAGACTGATACAGTGCACTTGAAAAGTCACTTAGTAGGAGTGGTTCTATGTATGGAACGCTACAGGGATGTGTAACACCGCACTTGGCTGAAATACGTGACACCAAACTAGTCCCTGGAAGAGACTATCAACTGTTATGTTCTTCTGGCTCCTACAGGCAGCTAAGTCCCATAAAAACATTGCTGTTTGGTTATTTGGTATCAGTCGTTCCAACACAAAGCACTTCCAGGTTCTGGTTCACAACTTGTCTTTTACGTTTAGAAATTTTTATCATGAAATCAAATCATAGTCTGCTAACACGTCTGCCTGTAAGATAGGATAAGACTCAGAGCCCGGCTGGTAACATTGCTTAGGGTTGCTTTTGCCAGGATTTTAAGTCCCTGCTTGCCCTAGAATATGGGAATGCAAGGTATCTAGCAAGCATAAAGGTTGCTCCTGAGGACTCTTGTTTGATCCAAGTTGCACAGATGCAGTTGAAGGAGCTCTCAAGGAGCAAACAAACTCCAGATGACAAATACGAAACATACAAGCCTATCTCTGATAGAAGTTATATAACAGGAATCTGCACAAGATGCCAAGAAAACCCCATATTTCATGACAATTTTACTTCTAAAATATGGAATAATATTTTGTTCCTCTTATTTCAGTTGAAACTTGCACCTCCACCAGAACATTGTTCTAAAATATTTTACCGCAGATTATTCCCAGCTGAAAATCCACATCTGTAAACTTTACCTCCACTGATCATCTGAGACATCCAGAATAGAAACGTGTCGCTAAGATTTTCTAAGCGAGTCAGACTTCAGATTGCATTTCTAGTTTGGTTACTCCTAGGGCAGAGGAGGGTCTACAACAGTATCTATTTGTTTCAGTTTTTAATATTTTTTATATTTATATGTTTTAATTTATCAGAAATTACATAGAGATTTTGTTTTAGTAGAATTTTGGGAAAAACCTGTTAATAGAATCAATTTCTTCTTTAATATTCCAGTCTTGTACCAAAAAAATGAAGGAGGAAACAAAACAAAATTCCCCTACATTATCCTTGCTGTTTATTCATTCACAGCAGACCACAGGAGGAATATAATATTCAATATCATTAATATAAATTAATACTGAAATGAACAAAGTTTGTGCTCTTATAATTAAAATAGGATAGAACAAAACTGTTAAGGCATTCAGGGGATCGCAGCAACATCACTACTGTGATTAATCACTAGACAAAGCAGAGAAACAGGTTACAGATATAAGCACTTCAGACATCCATGTACCATACACAATGTCCTCTGGGAAAAACTAAATCAGAGGAGTAAGAAAAGGCCCTATTAAAATATCGTGGTTAAGTTTTACTAACATTCTGGAAAAAATCTTAGATTTACTACGTTTATAATATTTTCGGATGAGATGTAGAGCAGTGAGTAAAGCAATTAGAAGAAGCAGTCAAGGGACAGAAAGAGAAATATCCACCATGATTAAGAACAAATCAGTGCTCTCATTAATACCACTAATAAAGAAGTTGAATACAAGCCAGATGTTTGAAGGAGCCCTTCAGTAAGAATAAATTCACTGTCACATTCAACTGAAATTGCTTCAATGAAAGTTCTCAAAGAGAAAGAATGGAAAAACAATTGTGATTACCAGCCCAAACTCTGTTCTTTGATGGGATAATTACGAAAGAGGTGGGATCCATACCACTCTATTTCTTGCAATAATGTTCTAGAAAAACAAGTTCAAATGTTAGGCATACAGCTTGCCAAAATTACTATTCAGCTTAGTCTTTACAGTATAAAAACCCCCATTGACAAGAAGAGCAATAAGAACACCAAATACTTTACTTTCTGTTACGTATTTGGAAGATTGAGCTCTTGATCAAAAATATCTAATTATTAGAGCAAGAGCGCACAGTCGGAGAGACCAACACTTTACATTTAAATAAACCAAGAAAATACCCCAAATAAATCTCCATTTAAATATAAGAAAATGTTCTTCCTAGCTGTTGGATTATAAACAGTATGAGTTCAGAACATTCATCCTAAAAAGAGATGGTTTAATGGCATTAACACTTTTATAAAGCCAAGCAGCAATTTCATAATGGCTGAAATATTACATGCTGTTTTTCAACTAGAGTGAATCATTCCCTATGTATTTTAAGTTACAATAGACTCAACTTGATGAAGTATGTAATTTGAAATTCTTAAGTTTGTAATTTGAATGATTACTTTGTCTCACTGTAAGCTGCTTAGGCTTTTTCATTTGTAAAGCTGAAACATTTGGCTACACAAACATGGCATCAACATAACTTGTCATACAATCCTTTGTTTTTTAATCATCTTCTACTGATAATCTAAATGATGATTAGTCTTGTCTCAGTGATTTCTTTGCTCTTCTAATACACATTTTTATTAATCCCTACTACATATTTTGATTTATTCCTAATTTTTTTTAGAACTAGACCATATTAAAATCCTTTTTAAAAACAAAATGATTAGAGAATAACATTTTAAATGTACATGAAATTGTGAAAAAGATTTTGGGAATGCCAGATGTTATACTTAGTGCAGAAAGGCACATTTAAAAATGAAGTGTGGCTTAATGCCATTAGTTGGAAGGACTGAAATTAAAATCTTTGAAGGCTGTAGAAGATTAATATAGAGAGAGAGTAAAGATTACTTTCTTACTGAACTGCACTACATATACTGTACATATATATTATCCTCTTGTCTCAGCACATACAGAAATTTGGCAATATTTTCTCACCATTCTGCTATCATAAAGTTCTAGGACTTTCTGGAAATTATTCAGGGATTTTTCTATTGTTTGATATTATGAGGAAGGCCTGGTGAGGTTTTTCAGTGACACTGATCAATTGGCAGTAATAAATATAAGAAAATCTAACAAAGGACCTTTGGTCCTAGGTCTCAAACAAATTTGAATATACAAGCTTACTACTGTTGAGAGTAAAATCGTGTCAAAGCTCGATGAAGAGCAGTCAGTGTGCAGCAGATACTAGCACAGAATATTTTATGTCGCCCTAAAAATACATTGAATATCCAGTACTTTAAATTAGGTCATCATGCATGTGCTGGATATAAAACTTGCCACAAAATAGAGTTAAGTGAGTCTTGTCTAATTTGGCTAGCACACCTTTGCTGGAACAGTCATCATGTGAATCATATACAGAAATACTCTGACTTGACAGAAAGCTGCAGACCAGCTGATCCGAGGCACTCCAGTCTCTCTATGGATTTCTTTAGGGGCCATCTGTCTGTAAAAAAAGGCTTTAACAACTTAAGTTACACTCAGTACACTCAAGTTACAGTAACAATGACAATATTTAAGAGAATTCAAAGGACGTGCAGGAGGACAGATGCGTATGCAGAAAGCAGAGGTACGTGGCAAGAGTAAATGCAATACCTACATTTCAGCAGTAGCCCCCTAGAAAATTAGCCTCTTTGGATTCTGGATTCAGCCAGGAATCAGCAGGTCAGCTCATCTCTAAGCTTTCAAATAACCTGGGTCCAGATATATACATAGCCACCTCCATGAAGTAATATTAGCAATCCTCAGCAAAAGACGAGAAAACCCAGCAAACTAACAAAAAACCAAATTAGTCTAAAATTGGTATAGTTGCAAAAGCAGAGAGAAAAATTATTTTGCTTTCTCATAAGACCAAGATAAGATGGAGCTTGAACTGTGGGCAAGAGAATGAAGGAAGTGAGCAATTTTACACTGGAATTCCACAGGATGATGCAAAGCCAGCAAGCTGTAAACATGCTTTCAAAAAGCAGGACTGAAGTCAGTTTGTCTATGACAGAAACAGGTTTACACAGTCAATGACAGAAAAGATAAGATTACGAGCAAAGGTGGTGAGGAGACCATTGTGGTCATTAGACATTAGAAAGAGAAGGTCAGAGGATTTATTTCAAAAAGGAGGGTTCCAGAACAGAAAACAAAACACAAAAGTAAGAAGTGCAAATATATTGCCAATTGAATGAGCAGAAAATGAAGGATCAGAAGCAATAGCTAAAAAGTGAAAGCAAGAAGGAGTATTTAATTTCTGAATGGCTTTCCAGAAAAGCAGAGGCTTATTTAGGAAAGAAGACTGCAAGCAAATCAGTGGGAAAACATGCAAAGAGGTCAAATAAGGGATTTTAAAGGACCTTCTTAAAAGTTGCTTTTCCCTAAAAATTGACTAACCTTAACAGTACTTTCATTTTCAAGTCTTTTTTAGTCTTATAATCCTTCACATTTTTCCCCACAGAAGTAATTGGATTGAAATTTGATTCTTATGCATACAAGCACAGGCACATACAGATATGGAGGTTCTTGGTAGTGGCTCCACCAGTGGACTGTGTTCTCAGATGGGTTTAAAATAAACATGCATTCCCATATTTTCTCTACAAAATAAACAGTTGATTGGTGTGAAATTTCAAAAAGAGAACAGCTTTCATGTCTTTAACTTTCCACACATATACTTTT
Source organism: Ifrita kowaldi (assembly GCA_013398055.1). Classification (NCBI taxonomy): domain Eukaryota; kingdom Metazoa; phylum Chordata; class Aves; order Passeriformes; family Cinclosomatidae; genus Ifrita; species Ifrita kowaldi. The sequence continues at coordinate 467,472 of VZRS01006125.1, forward strand.
TCTGTATTTCCTCAACTTTTTCTTTTTCTTTAAATAAATAACACATTTTTGAATGTGTATTCAGGATTATCATCTAGTCATATCTATCAGGTACAGCTTTCTTTAAGACAGGCATCTCCTACACAAATAAAGGATCTTAAGAAAAAGTGTAATGGGGAGTTTTGGTCCTTTTTTTTATTATTAGAAATTTAGAGCAATTTTCTGGTCATTATTAATATTTTAAATATGAATGCAGACATATTATTCACAAATTGCCTTTGGTGTCACCAGAAGAGGGGTAAATATGCCATTGTAGCTGGTACACAACCAAACTCACTGAGTGATACGGTAAGGAGGAGGAAGGGAATGAATGAACAGTGGTCTGTATGAGTGAGCAACCTTGGCAGAGTTGATGGCAGAAGAGCCAAAATGCATCCCCAGATTTTATTCAAAGGGACAGAGATTTTGCAGAAGACTCCGGTCAGGAGTTCTGTTTTTCTGGAACATTATATCCTTTGCAAGATGCATATTCACATATATGTAACAAGAGGTGCAATAGTTCTCATGGTGCTTTTTACCCATACAAAACCACTTCCAATTCTGTCTTCCAATTCAGTGTAAGAAAACTGGTAGAACAAAAAACACAGGGGAGGAAAGAGGCAACTTGCTAAAAAGCGTATAACATGCCTTAAAATTTAACAGCGGAAGGGGAAATTCCTCTGTTTCACCTCCTCACTTCTCCTTCAAGCAAGTCCATTCCTTAGATATTTTTCTGGTGGCCTTCTCCTCAAGCATCCTGTCCTGGTTCTGGCCAGGAAGACATGGTTAATTTTTGCAGGGAGAGGCATGGCTAGGACCTGGAGGCTATTCTGTAACACCTCATGTCACTGCCAAGGGGGCAAGGGCATGAAAGGATCCCTTAGGCAGAGTGGTGGAGAGAGCAGTCAGGTATTGTCAGGGGTGAGCACTCCTGTGCAAATTGTTCTCTTCATGCACCCTCTGTCATTAGTGTTGTTGCTATTACTGCTAGTTTTCTTATCTCAGTGCTCTTTCCAGTAAATTGCTCTTATCTCTGTGGAGGACGGTGGGCCTATGGTACAAAGAGAGTCCATTGGTGGGACAGTCCCTAGTACCAAAGATTCTTCCCCAAGTTAGGGTGACAAAAGAGCCTTCCTCCAGCATGCATTGTTCTACTATGTTAATGTACCCCAGGTCTGCTTCCCTGGTTGGCCCGTTGGCCTCTCTGCCCCTTTGTACCTTATATGTCCCTGCCCTAGAAGGTTCTCCACTCTCTCTTCCCCCATTGGCCCTTGCCCCATCGGCACTCCCTCAGAGTTCCCCATTGGCTCCCATACCCTAGTCCTGCCTTTGTACCGCCCCTGTACCCTCAGATCATTGGTCTCTGATGCTCCCTCAGCTCCCGAGTATAAACCTGGACCCTCCATTGTTATGTGTATTAGTCCCTGGAACCCTTCATGCGTGGTGCATTAAACTCCTGCCGTGGAACCCCATACGAAGACCCTTCAGGTCTCTTTGTCGTCGACCCATTTTCTGGAGCTATCCGTGTGTTTGTGCATGTATGTGTGTGTGTGTGTAGTGGCTTCATCCATCGCCTTCATAAGGAGATGCTTTTAGGAAGGTCGTGGCACCGCACCATCCAGCGCTGCAAGCCGAACCGCAACATATCTCAATCTGTCAGCTTTAACTTTTGTGTCTCCAATTCCCCTTTCCATCCCTCCACAGGGGGAAGGAGTCAGGGAGAGGGGTGGTTGAGAGAGAAGAAAGTGATTTGGAGTGTTTCAGTGGGAGCACTAAACTGGGGAATACCATTCCCAAACCGTGACACATACTTCTGTAGAGCATCCAAGATTTTCAGCCAGTTCCTTCTGCAAACAATGGCAGAACAATGCCTGTTTCAAAGATCTTTTCTTAGCAAGTGACCAACAATTTCTGCATTATGTCCTCTGAAGTATACTGGTCTAGAGAGCCTCGGAATTTATGAGTCAAACCTGGAAGTCCTGAGACTTGAGATAATCTTCCAATAAATATTACTAGTAGGGCAGTTACAGTCACTTTAGAAAAGGAAGAAAATAAATCAATATATGCAGTTTCCTGCTATTTTTTTCACCACACTCAGCACTTATGTTACAGCCAACTAGCATAAAAGCCTAAATTTAAAATAGATTAGTAGCACAGACACTGCTTTCATAAAATGTAGAAACTAGCACAACACCACCCCTATCCAAACCCAAAAGCAAAACAAAAAACCCCCATAAACAGAAACCAAGTGGAAATTCAGAAGAAAAGAATCCAATGAGCTAACATAAATAAGTATAACATACGTTTGAAGATTGGAATGGCCTCAAACTTTTACTAGTGATCAAATAATCGTGTAGAATCTGGTGCTCACCCTTATTAATGCACCGGCAATGCAGACAGTTCTTAAAGCAAGAATAAGAATCTGTGCTCTTTGCATTTCGTTGCACATCTCTTACATACTACGGAAGTCCAAAACTGGCCCTAGTGTAAATTAGGATCCTTTCTAGGACATATGAGCACAGATACTTGTATTTGAGGCTTTTGGACAGATGAATCTACTATTCCATAGACACAGGGCCAGGAGTAACTTCGTAAGGCTGCCAATTCAAGCGTTCTTCCCCTATGGAGTCCTCCCAGGGCAATGACCCTAATATAACAAAACATGTAAGTAGAGACATAATTGTAATGTCAACACAGCTACTCATGTGCTTAAAGTTAACCATATGCTTAAGGGTTCTGCTGACCAAGCATCGTATCAGCTTACCACTATTACTCTTTAAAAGCAGTGGTCAGAATCTCTGGTTAAACCTACCCATGTACTGAGATTTTCTGGCTCCCGATCATTCAAACAAAAGCACAGGAAAGCCTGTATGACTAACCAAATGCAGGTGATCGCCTCTGGTATAATCATTTTAATCATTCCATTCCATTAAGTTCTTCATGAAACCCACTTCTTCCAGTTCAGTCACTGACACTTTGCATGTATAGGTAACATCTGGGGTCCTCTGAGAAGGTGAGAAAACGCAGCTGAAGGAAACCTAAGTGGATACTAATTCAGAGTTCATACTATTCTCTGGAAATTAAAATAATAAAGACAAAAGGATATTTACAAAATTTGTGTATCTCTTCTGCTATATTTCTTTGGGGTTTTTTTTTATTATTGTAAAAAGGCTGTTTCTAAATAAGAAACTTGTCCTCCAGATTTAGAGGCTTTAGCAGAAATTAAAAATTTTTAGCAGACATCGCTGAAAAAAGTAAAGATTTCTCTGATATGTTGCAGTGGACCAATCAATACAAATGCAAGTGACTGGAGTCATAAGAAAGACCATTGTATAGGACTACTAAGAAAGACTGCAACTTGAAATATCACCGGAAGACAAAAAATGAAAGAAAAGAAAGAGAAAGATATATGCTGTCATAGAAACCGATCCTTTCACCTACCAGAAGTCCATTACATCTTTTGGACTATGTGACTTCATTGTCTATAGAAGACAAAGAAGTAATCTTACAAACCTAAAGAATTTATAGAAAGTAATCCAAGTGTGACATTTAAACATATCCCTTCACAAGACTTAGTGCCAGTATCAATTACGAGAAGAAATTGAAGTGCTTTCAAAACTACTGCAAACAGGAACATACATTTGCCATGTTTCAGGAATATTACCAAGAAAATATTTACACAGTGAATACCAATAACACACCAGTTTGCAATATGTCTATCTAGTGTAACAGCATAAAGAAGAAAAAGAAAAAGAGAGAAAATATAAGTAGCAATTCCAAGATACATAAACAGTCTTTGTAAGACAGGCACTAATATCTTTGATGGAAGATTTTAAGGATTTAATTCAGCCTAGTAACAGATAAAGCAAAACACAGTAGGGTTCTAAAAAGTCCATGCCAGTCTTATTCTGACTACTGGAACTGGAAGAGAAAAAAATCTTAACATAGAACAAAACACAATATTGAAGTGTGGAGATATTAATATACTGTTTATAACTGTTACTAAATGCATTTGTTCAACGTGTTTTATTTGGTTTCTGCTTAAATTATATTGATTGTAATAAGTACCATATTGTGCAATTGTTCTCCCTGTATCAGCACTAAATAATGTAAGAGCTTCCATGAAATAGTCTAATCTTACATTATCTATTTTTTATTTTCTACCTAAAAAATAAGACTAGACATAATTTCCTTTCAATATGCATATTTTATGCATTCGTGGCAGGTATAATGGAGATTTTTTTAAAACAAATAATATTTCTTAAGGTGCATCAGGCAAGATGCTACAATTCAACTACATAAAAATACACTGCAGCACAAGAAGAACATTCACTTAGTCTTGGTATAAACTTTAGTAAAAGAAAACAATTTTCCATAGACAATATACCATCTGTCTCTAAACCATGTGAAAAGAAAAGCTTTTAAAATCCAGCCGCTGCTAATGTGACATGTTGAAACATTAATCACCCCCTAAGGCCAGTATAATTGTAGCTCCATGTTAATTACCTAACAATTAACAGCAGTAATTTCCAAGGGGCAATCAATGAATTAGCTTGTGATTTTCCCACAGACTTCAGTCCCATACTGCCAGCCTGAATGCATTTCAAACTCTGAACCATGGTTCATCAATGACACTTCTGGTGTATGAAATAAAAATTCATTTGCACCCTCACTAATTAGGCTCGATTATATCCCTATGTGTATTACAAACTCTATTCACTTGCACAAAATCTCTGCCACAGGCATTTTTCTCCATTTAAAAATTCGTTTTCTATTAAATTAGAAGGTCACCTAGCAGGAAAATGTACTAATCAAGATTTTATCACTAACGAATTAAAGGGTTTTAATAAGCAAGTTTAATTAAGTTATCCTAACAAGTGATAATGGCTATCTCTAATCTATCTGAATGTTTATGCAACTATAGGTGTAGTATATGTAAGGTATGTATGTATTCATGGACTTTGAAAAGCATACCACATATACACACAAAAATAATTACAAATGAAAATAGTGTCTTAAAATGTCCCCATGATTTTTTTACTCTATTCTTCTATTACATTTCTGCACAAAACTTTATCTAAACTAGGATTTCTGTCTGCTCATTCTTTTAACAATCATTTGACTTGGTGACATAATCCCATGGTAGATACAAAGATATCTTGGTTGAATAGGATTTATCACCTCCTACTGTCCGTGCATAAACCTGCTCTTGGTATGCATCAGTGTTAATCTGCTGATTATTAACCATTAATGTAAATAGACCAAGATGTCATCTTCTTAATTTGCTATTGATGCATTAACTTTTATTCTTTAAAGTTTAAAGTAATAAGCACTGGATTTACATCAAGTAGTATTATGATCTCCTTTTAACTATGTTTATGTTTTGTTAGCGTGAAGAAGGACAAATTTCGTAGCTAATCTGTTCAAGAAGCCAGATTGGAAGGAATGAATGCATTACACTTTCCCTCATTAGACTTCATCAGAATTCCAGTAGTATCACCTTTGTTTGTGCAGAGAACAAAAATGTGAATCCAGTGCACTAAATTTGCATCTTTGGTTTCAGGAAAGATATTGCAAATGTGACCTATATTCCACAGGAGACAATGTGCTGAGGTACAAAGTACTACACCACTTTCTCTCCCAACTATCTTGCCTTTCACAGCCCTTCAGGAGAAGGTGGTTTGCTAAGCCAAAGGGAAACCACCCATCCTCATGCTCCTTAAGTGGTTCATTAAAGGGTTGCAGTTCTGAACCAGTAGAAATTCATCTGGTCTATAACAAATATGAAATGGGTTGATAACACTTTCCTTCCCAGCAGGCATATTTTAGGTTGTGGATAGTCATTTCTGGATTATCACCTTTTTTGGTAGATGCAGTCTGAGGCACCTCCAAGTCAGTGGAGATGCATGTGATGAGCAGCTCCATGTTCCAGGTTGACAGTCTGATGGTTCTTCAGCTGCTTTCTCTTTTCCTCTTTTCCCTAGACACCACCTTTGTTAAGCTGCTCCCAAGGGGGTGAGAGAAACCTTCCTTCTGCTAAGCCTGGTCAGCAGATTCAATCAAATTAAAGTTTGGTTGAAAGTGACATTCCTCTAAATTCAAAGCAACTGAAACAAAAATTTAAGGATACTTGTCGAAAGTCTTGTAAGTAGACCCACTCACAGTTTGCACCCCTGTCTGTCAGAGACTGTGGGAATTGTTTTCACTTAGGAAGGGGAGGCACCTTTCATGTCTGCGGTGAAAAGCCAGGCTAGGAAAAATCTCACCTTCATTGCACCTTGCTCCCTGTTTGTGAGGGAGACTCGCTACTGGGGACCACCGGGATGATGTGATTGCTCTTGTCCTCTGGCAGTGTGTGTAATTGTTTGGCCTAAGTCCTGGACAGAGCTCAAGAGACCTGTGGAGAGGAGCTGGGTCAGAGTGTGTGCATGGGGGTCAGGCAGTAGCGGCACAGTGGCAGCTGGAAGGCAGTGGGCACATACCCTGGGCAAGGTTGCAGCTCCATTCCCTGCTCTGCCTGCTACTCTGCAGTTAGATGAGGGGTTTGCAGACATCTCTGCAAGAATCATAGAATGGTTTGGGTTGGAATGGACCTCAAAGATCATCTTGTTCCAACCCCCCTGCCACGGCCAGGGATGGCTTCCACTAGACCAGGTTGCTCCAAGCCCCATCCAGCCTGGCTTTGAACACTGACAGAGATGAGGCATCCACAGCTTCCCTGGGCAACCTGTTCCAGTGCCTCACCACCCACACAGTAAATAATCTCTTCCTAAAATCTAATCTTAACCTTCCCACTTTCATCTTAAAGCCATTGCCTCTTGTCCTATTTTACAAGATGCCTTCATAAGAAGTCACTCTCCAAGAAAATCCTGTCTGAGGCTGATCTTTTTCCAGCCTCACAGTCAGAGCATGTCCATCGTCTGTTCAACACGATGCTCTTGGGGTTGTAAGCCACTGTCCCTGGTTTTAGTCTCCTTTATTGTTTTAGATGTCTGACAACATTCAGTTGCTTGTGCTGCTGGGAGTGCTTACTGAAAAGACCATGGAGGTTTCTCATCCTCTCAGAACCGCCCCTTAAAAAAGCTACCTCCTCTTTCAGAAGTTCAACTAAGCCTGAAAAAAACCCTCATGAATCAGTACTCCTACCCTGTATATCAAGGCCTCATCTGAAACATTCCTGATGGATATTTTTCTAATATTCCTTTCTTTTGAAACAACAGTAGAGATGATGAAATCTTCCTCACTAGTCTACTCTAACATTTAGTTGTAATATTCATTAGAAAAGCCATTAAATTGTCTCTTCTTTTTAGAAAAATGCCCTTGTTGTTTAGATACTGCCCCCTTCACTGGCAGATACCTCAAATCTTCTCAATCTGACTAAATAATTTTGTGAAGAAATAGATGGATTCACAGTTGAAAATATGTTTTTAATCTACATGTCCTGCTTCCCAGAAATATGAAACTCTGGTTTCATACTGAAATAGTAATTTTCTTGCAGTTACATTTGTAGTCGTGTTTCTAAATTTAAAATCCTCATGTTTTAGTGGTGTGAAAGGTAAGACACATTGTAAGAACTTGCAACCTATAATTTTTAAAATACAATATTTAAACTCATCCCTTGACTTTCTTGTGTCTGTGCATATGTGTGAATACTCATTTGCTTTAAGGTTGAAAATGAAAAAAAAAAATCTTTGAAGCTTCTTTTTCTTGTCACAAAATAAAACAGACCACCTTAGACTGTATATATTTGACTTTGTTGTTCATGTTTGAGCTGAAGTTTGTCTGGCTAAGAGATAAAGCCCATTGCATCCCTGTTGCCAATAAGAAGTAAGTCTTCCCACTTGTAGAGAGACTCCCCCAAAGTAATACACCTCAACAGGCAGCCTGGGACCACTCCCCAGTCAACCCGCCTACATATTGGTCACCTTCTCTCATTCTGCAATCTTCCTGAGTAGATAGGTAAGATTTTGTTCCCGATTTTGGAAAAAACCCATGAAGTTTCAAGGAAGCATACAAGGCTTACTTTATCACCTAGTCCAGAGTTAAGCCGTACAGAGTAGATAGCAAGAAAAAGCTTCTTTGGACTATGAACATACCAGTTTTTGATGTCCTAGGCTGCAGTCTTCCAATTCTTCCCCTTACAAACTGTTCTTTGCTATAAGAGATTGCTTTCATGTTCTTAAAATATTGCCTTGTCTTAGTTTCATCATCATCCATTTAGCATGTGAAAAAGCAGTTGCAGTATCATACCTCATATTCATAGATGTAAGGACAAGCTTTTCTCCAGACATGCTGAGTCTGCAACTCTAAACCAGCTTCTGGTCGTCCTGTCAAAGAAATCGAAGGAAGCACAATGCAAAAATGTCTTAATCTCTTCCCTGGGTGATGCTGAGCTTTAAAAATAATGTGCCTAAGACACACTTTTCCATTGAAGTATCTAACACATTTAGGTGACTCCTAAAACAAGGCAGCCAAGAAAACCTAATTGAATTAAACAAAACAGGGGGAAAATTGTAAACACATGTTATAGCTGCAAATTCTCTGAAGAGATAGAGGGAATATCACTTCTCCATCACATTCTAGGGGAATGTTACCAAACAATTTTTTCCACATAACACATTTTAAGTTTTGAGCTTTTTGAAAAAACCCATCCCAAACTAGGAAGGAATTCTAAAACTAATTCCATTCCCCTTATCACAATATAATGTTTCCATTTATGCAGTTTACTTCACAGCTCCACATTTAGGTGTTCACCACTGCAAAAACTGACACTTGAAAGGTAAGGAGAGTGTCAGAGCCAGCACATAGAATGTTCTAAAACATTTCCTCCCAGTTTATGGGAATTGTGTGATGATTCTCAGTTCAGTGGGATACACAAGAACATAGCAGAGACAGGTGAAGACACGTTCAGCATTCACACTCAGGATGGAAAAAGTAGGGGCTCTGGGAAAGACAATTCTCCTCTTTCGAGAGGCACTTACTGGAAAAAACAGAACTGGAGTGGAGGACCAGGGGAGGATCCAAAAGTGTTGTTAGCAGGCACTCAGATTGGAAGAGTGGTAGTTTACGAGGGAAATCCTCTTAATTAACAGAAGATGGAAAACTGTTTATGCCTGCTGAGCATACACTCCCAGTTGCCTTGTGATCAATAGAATCAATATTTCCCAATCTGGGAAGAAAGAGAGGCAAGAAGAGAGACAGAAAAGAGGGGCATGGGCAGACAAAGAGCCCCAAGAACAGTGGACATAACCCAGCTTATGGCATATGAAAGTGTAGTTGGGAAGAAAAGAGATTCAAATGGTGCTGTATAGAAGGGCAACGTGCAGCAGTATTGAAAAACACCACTACTGCCTTTATTCCTGCATAACTGTTAATTGATCTGTATTAATAACAAAGGAAATAGATAAAGAAAGTACCCTATCCTAGTTAAAAAAACCCCAACAAAACAGAAAAACAAAAAAATACAGCATTTCAAGGATGAACAAACAACAATGGTAAATGTCTAAGAAGCTAGAAAGGGAATAATTTCAGTAAATTCGGAAAAATATCCAAATATTCTGAGATTTAACCAAAACCAATATTCAATCCTAATTTCCCTCTTCTTAGAGAATAGATAAAAATTAAACAGTAGTAAGGAACTGACAAACAGAGGTCTTTAGTTTCACTTAATTATTTCTAGAAAATATTTGATATTTTCTTGAGTGTTTCTAAGTTTTATTCAAGACAATAATTTACCATTTCTGTCTTTAACCATGTCTTTATGAGTCACAACCATGAGACAAAATAGTTCCTTTCATATATTTGTCCCAGCAGAAACATTGATTAAATGATAAGGAAAACTTGGAGGGAACAAAGAAAATAAAAACAAAATTCCTTTATGAATTTCACACACCACTGAATTCCATAAACTGAAAACATATTTTCTCTCTTCTCACTCATCTCTCTCCCCCTTTCTTGTTTGAAAGCACTGAAAGAAAAAATACATTGTCTTTAAACTTCAAAAGATTTCTCCTTTCTGTTATCCTTAGAAACATTTTTCAGGTCATCAAAGAGTATTTAGCACTCAATGATTTCTCAATGAAAAAGTCAATTCTTCGTAAAGGAACACTTGTTTCCTATCAGTTTGCTTACCTGGGTGAAAGAATAAACCAAGGAAAATCAGAACTTATACAATAAAACCCCTGTGCAAACTCCAATAGGCAGGCACCTCTTGTATTTATTATATGTGTATAGTGTACTCTGTATTCAGAAGAAATTAAATTGTGAGAAAATGTTTTTTCTCTTTTCCTATTTTCCTTATCACAATTTGTAATTACATTCTATTTCAATTTCTATAAAAATATCACTATTTTTGTGCGAAGTATTATTGATATTAGGTTTAGTATAGATCTGTGTTCATCTACTTTGGTAACATCATCCAAGAATGCTGATTTAATCAGTACAGAAATTTGCTTCAAATGGTTTAAATTCTTTATTTCTCTCTTTATTTTACACTTCTGGGAATTTATTTTGCTTCTGCTATTTTGACACTATTTCTGTGAGATTCAGAGAGACATTTCATTGAGGCCTAAGTCTAAAATGACAAAATTTATTAAAAGCATATCCAATGTTTCCTACAATTTCACTTAGTGTTGTCCTGTTATCAGCAAGTCTTATTAACTTAAACTTTATTGACTTCCTTAACCCTCAAATGTAAGTTTATTTTCACTGTATGTCTATTCAAAATCAGCCCTTGAAATATTCATGTTAATATCTCAACACCAGTAGATATCTTTCCTAACTAATTCACATTTCCAGCAGTGGTGCACAACCTTATCTTGACTATGCAAATGAATTTTGCTCTTTTCATGTACAGCACACTAAGAAATGGAGACACTGGTGTCCACAATTACCTTCCACAAAAGCAACATTTTTTCTGCCAAAGACATTTTCACTTGTTGATACAATTTCAAGTGGCCTTTGGACAGTTCTGTTTCTGTGCTTCTGGACAGGCTTCAAGGCAAAAATCAAATTTTAAAAAAGATCAGTGTTTTCCAGTGTGCTCATGTGCATTCTCGAGCACAGGTTTACGTGTGTCAGACATCCTTCAATTACTCCCAGTGTAAAATGTGCAGGACCTGATTCTCCTACACAGCAACATTTTGGGATATTTAATAATTTTTACTCATTTTGTCGTGGATCATAAGCCAGATTGTATAAGTGTTTCATACGAAAAGCAAGTTCTGCAGCATAACATAATAGAGCTTATAATGAGGGCCCTTCCCAGGACTGTGGAAGACCTACACACAACTCTACATTATGGTTTTTGTGCAATATTCCAGCAACTGTTCCACATTACTTGGCTACTAGTTCTTCTTGTTTATGTCTCCATCCATCTCTTGTATTGCAGAAAAAAATTATTAGGCATTATTTCAGTCTAAATTTTATGTGTTCTCCCTGGATGTTGAAGACTGATGTTCTAATCTTCACTTTAAATCAAGCAAAGGAAGGACTTGAACACTTTAGGTGGCACCTTCTGCCACACAGTCATTCTTTGTTCTTTCACCTTCCTGAAACCAATAAGTGGGAGATTTTGGTTCATGTTTGTATCTATATACATAAGTACACATATGAATAAGTAAAACATATACATGCATATATTCCAGTTCAAAACTGGAACATCCCATTAAAAACTAAATGCATTTAAGAGTTCTGACTAATCTAAAAAAACCCGAAAACCCTGCAAAAAAATTTAAGTGGAAATACCACTAATCACAACTCTCACAAAATTATAGCTCTGCAGGAGAGTGACAGGTAGTGAGTACCTGCTGTGGACAATTGGAAAAACAACCCTTAGTAGGAAAAAAGGCTGTTCAAAGAAAAAAATCAGAAGTGTCAAACTCACAGTGGTTTTAATAAAATCTCAGCTTTGTCAAATGGCCAGAAGGAACTCCAGCAAGGTAAGTTAAAGCTTCTTCTTGGGTTATTGAAGCCATCCTGTACCAAATAAAATATCATTTCTCAAGCAGTTACTGATTTTTGTCCCTTTAAACTCCTCCTTAAAAACCTACCTTTTCCTCTATCCCTACAAATCACCACCCCCTGGGAGTGGTTATTCTGGTGCCCACCTGTAAATATATAGGCCACAGTGAATAACCTAAGCGTGCTCCCGTAGTTACTGTTATTGCATCTTTCTCCTCTTTGCAGTCTTTGTTTCAGGTTCAGAGAAGTCCCACATTATGAAGTGTGTGGGAGGTGGATGTCTCTGTAATTTTATGCCTCGGCAGTAGAATAAAGCACCGACGCTTTTGTGGAGTTACAGGTGTTATCTGAATATACTTGTAATATGCAATGTGCAGTATCCAATTTGGCAGGCATCAATACCTCGGCATATCTGCTGTGAAAACAAAGGGAAAATATATCGGTCTGTACAATCAGGCATGCGTGTGCGTTCCTGGGAAACTGAAGAGACATGCAGGAAAGAGTCACCATTACTACCCCAGCTTCTGCTGGGCTTAGAGCACTCCAGCATTCCCCATGTGCATTTCTCCTTCAGCAAAGGAAAAAGATTTTGTTCATTTGTTTGAAGCTCTGCACTCCTCTTAAGTTTTCCCTCCTACTTTTTTCAGATCTCTCTGACTGCTAAATCCACTTTGCCTATTCTCACCTTTATCTTTAGATACATATTTTCACACCTGATACTCATTTTCATACACTATTTTGTGGCTTCCCTGGTAACATAAGCTGCTGAATTCTCATTCACATGTTTAGGTGTAAACATCTGCTACAAGTTCCTGAAGCCCATTCTGATGGAGAGCTTTGGCTCACAGTCTCTCAGCAGTGTTCCCCCACACTTTTTAAGAGTGCCTTTGTTGTTACAAATCCAATCTCTTTTTAAGTTTACATTGCCACCGCCTCCTCTATCACTGTGCATTTCTGTCACAGGCACATCACAAACTGCTGGCTACTACAGTAAATGCAGATGATGGCTTGCCTGTAAATTAGATTTGTGTGTGTAAAACCGATGCTTGTTTACACACTGGAATTATGCCAAAAACCAGCTCAGATGAAACAAAATATTTATGAATTGGATAAACTGGAAACTTACATCTTTATAAGGTGTTCAGAGTGGATTCAGGTATAATTTCCCTTGCTCTGCCCCATTCTTCCTAAGGCCTACTAGAAATACTGCATTTTTAAAAGACACAGCTTTTTAATTTGTACTTAGTAATATTAAAGCAAAACTTTAAAACAATCCTTTATGAAACAAGTGATCTTAACTATTGTAATTCACATGAATTTAATTACACCAATTTTTAAAAGTAATTTAAATATTGCTTTAAGAGAAGTTGGTTTTTTGCTACCATAATAAAATAACTTGTTTTATACAAGATACAGAAGAATATAATTTGATCATTTCTTCTGTTAGCCTTTGTTACATAGATTTTTACATAATCATTACTCATAATGTTCTGACAGATAATGCTATTACTAGCATTACAATCTTTGCTATTATTATAAAAAAATCTTCTGGCTTTGTGAAAATTTTAATTTATTAAAATGTAATGAAAGCACATCTAACATGAACCATAATTTATGAAAATTTTAGATGTGCTGCTTGACATTCATGTCATCAGGCTTCAAAAGTTTCACATCTGAAATGTGAAATTACACAGATTTCTAAAGATCCCTTTTCAGCATGTTAGCTGGCACTATCTTCTGTAAAATGTATATGTTTGGCTTTAAAGAGACAGGCGCATGTAATTTTAATGTCAGCACCAGCATCACCAAAAAGTGCCCTGGCAATCAGTGGAAAGGTTTAATAGGTTTCCTGTCTTGTTCTTAATTTGCTGAAATTACAAAATCAATACTTTCAGTTGTAGCTGCAGCTACCCGTTTTACTGCTTTAAGATAAAGTCTACAATAAAGTAACCTTCACTTTCAATTTGTAGCGCAGAACATCAGGGTGTTCTTGGCCACTAACTAGTCTTTCTTTTCTCAGCCAGTACGAGACATTCTAGGTGTGTGATGTTGCCCTTCAAAGGGGAAAGATGCATTTTGTATTAAGCGTAGCTCTCATCAGTGACTCGATTTGTTTATTTTTAACATCTCAGTCTACTCTCTCCTAAAGTCACCTCTGCACGGGTTGTTCATTATTTCCCTGTCTCTCTGTCTTGATATTCTATAATACACAAATAAGTGATTGGTGTTGAAATGGCCTAATCTTTGTTTTACTCCATAGTCTCCCTTTATGACAAAGGAGCATGTTTTTCTGCTGCAGTTAAAAAAGGAAATTCTCCAGGCACATTTTTAATAGTGAACATGATGGCGGCATATGCAAAAGGCCTCTGAAAGAACCAGAATGGGGACAACCAGAGCAGCACCACTAGAAAGGTCAAGGTCTAGCACAGAGCAAGAAGGAAAAACCAATAAATACTTTACGTGTATTTACATGTAAAGCAGAGCTTTACATGCTCTGCTATGCCTCCCAGCTCTTTAATGATAGAAGTGAAAAAACATATCTTTACACAATCATTTAGTCTTCCAACTCAAGTCCATCCTGTCCAACGAGTATTCTGCACTCAAAAATTAAAGCTGTAAGATGAAGTTTTGACCCTCTTATCCCTGTTTCACAAGCAATGAAAATGTTTTTAAATTTGGGGGGTTTTTGTTTCTGTTTTTCTCTGATAACTCTCTTCCTGAAATACTTTCAGCATATACACTCTCTTCATCACTCAGCTGAGCAATATTCTGGAGCTATTAGCACTGGAGAAGGGCCTTGGTTTGGTCCTCTTCTAGTGAAGCAATAAAAAGAATGTTAAGCTGCTGCTCACAAAAGATTGCAGCACAAGATGTCTCAGTGCTTTCCACTGATGCAAAATGTATTCACACCAAGGAAAAAAGCTCTCAACACCTGCTACCCCAAATGTTAATGAATACACACACACATGCACACACACACACACACGTGCACATTTTGCTTCTTTCTTCTCAGCCACAGCAATTTCAGGTTGGAAATTTTACTCATAAACAGCACATGATGGAGTAAGGATACTGTAAAACAGAAAGCACAGTTGATCACAGATGGAATACAGCTCATCACATGAGGAAAACAGAGCCTCCAAATGCCACAGCTCCTTTGCTTCATGCTCTACATTTTTAACTAGCTGCTCAAGGTAAAAGCATGCTATTTATCTTGTGATGTCCTCTCTGTAAATGAAAATTCAGAGTAGATCTAGAAACAATTTTGCACCAAAGAAAACAAAAGCATTTGTCTCTAAACAAGTCGAGAGAAATGCCAAATGATTCAATGAAGATCACTTGTGTCACTTATGTTTGTTTTGATTGGTCCTCCAGTGTTTACAGCACTCAACTCAGCAGGCTCAGAACCCCAAATCTATATTTAATTTAAAGCATTGCACCATCACTCAAATCTTTCAGCAGCCTCACTACAGTCTAAAGAACAAGGGCAGAGGGACCTGTTTACATGAAGTGCTTTTACATGCTCCAAGGGATTGCAGAATAGTTTTAAACAAATTATATCAAGATACAAAGGAAATGAAGATTTTTTGGTGAAACAAAATATTTTCCAGTACTTTGCCTACATTATAGTCTGTCCATTTTCAGGTGTTCTCAGCAAGAGATCATATTGCAAGACAATATAAAATATTCCAAAAGCAGATTTAAACTGAAAAATAAGATGAATCTCAGAAAACTTAATTTTTATCAGAACTAATATGATGATCAGAAAACATAATGTAATGAAGATAGCCATTGCTATGACACTGAAGGCTTTTTAAAAATTCACAGCAGTTTAAAGAGTTAAATAGAATAAAATAAATAATCAACATATATTTGAGGGCCCACTCCTTTCAGATGCAGAAACCAAAGTTTTACAAAGATAACCAGTTGAAGGGAAAGAAACCGAGTCCTCATTTAAGCATACACAGGTAGGCTTAAAATACGTCTGGCTTGTCAAAGGGAATGAGCCCTCAGTTTCTATTAACAACAGCCAGGGTAGAATCCACTGGCTGTTTTGCAAGACCAGCCCTGATGCAAATGGAGAGTTACTAATGTCGTATGCATGGTGTCAAAGAGCAGCAAACCTTCTCGCTGTAACCATGGTGGTAGCATGCATCAGCGCAGCATTACTGCAGTGGTTTTCAATCCTTGTCAGGCTGCTGGTGTAAAAGTCTCTAACTAAATTTAGGGGTCTCTCCAGGGAAAGGAAGCTGAGATAGAAGAGAGTTTAGAAAACTAGACACGGTTTATCTATGTTTGCTATCCAAATTTTCCCAGCGTGCCATGAGGTTTACTGGGGAACCTGTTACCTTGTTTGAAAAATCTAGGAGCTTTTGTGCATTCACCCTACCTTATCATCTCCCTTTGCAGTGGCTGCCAGTCTAGAGCTGCTGTCCCTGTCCCTAGCTGGGCCATTCCAGGTATGAAGTTTGATCAAAGCCTGTCAGAACTGTTGTCTGCAGATGCTACTCACTGTGAAGCATGTCTCCTCCTCAATGGCTCAGTCATTTGTAGGACCCTGGGCATGAGGACGTGCTGCTTCACAGGCACACGCAGTTAATGAGCCCGTCCAGCTCTTCTCCAGCTAGGATCAGAGTGAGGCCAAATTTGCAGCACCAAGTCCCAGTTCCCTCAGACAGAAGGAGAAGGCAGTGATTTGGGAGAGGGTATCCAGAGGTTTCAGCACTAGGCAGTCTCCAGCCTTCAGGAAAATGCAGAGAGAGAAGGACAGCAGACCGAAATTAGCTTCAACCCTGGAAAAAGGAGACAGACTTGTAATAGTTTTCTTCCTCTTACCAGAAACATTTGTCTGGCATCTGTGTTTCTTTCAACCCTGTTGTGCTTCTCAGCAGACAGGGTAATTTGACCCAGAGGATTTTGGCTATCTAAGTTATGCTTAATCATTTGGCCCCATTACATCACTACAAAACAGTTCAAAATAGAGGGCTCCTTTTAATAGATTTCTTGCTTCAGTTAACAAAAATTATTCAAACTTCAGTTTTAGCTGAGCTTATTAAAGCAGGACTGTGTTTAAGTTATAGTAATTGTCAATAAAGTCTTTTATAGCAGATTTAACTCAGCATATTTTAGACCTTGCCAATTCGAGACAGTTTCCATAAAAAGGAGAACAGCAATGTTACAGAGTGATAACTCAAAAATGGAAAAAAGGCATTATTTAGCATAAAAGGAATTATTTAGCATAGTAAGAGGAGGTATAACTAGGAGTAATGGGAGGAAATTAATAAAGGGAATGTATCAGTAGGGGAAAAAGAAAAATCTGACAGTGAGTTAACCAACAGAAAAATCTCTCCAGAGAGCAAAGAGTAGCCCACTGCTAGCCAATTTTAAAATAACTGGCCAAAACACTACCATAAAAATAAACAGGCTGGTAATAATTTTGCAAGCGTACAGACAGAAGACTAGGTAACATTCTGTCCCCCACTTCTAATTTTTATGAAAGTGAAAAAGTTGTTTGAGCTTTCTGATTGACAAATCTAGTGAAATTCAGCATTCTGGCTGCTGAGATGTAATTGCACAGCTTTTATCATTGCCAGCATCAGAAGTCGAGGGGAAAAAATAAAAAGAAAGGAAAAGTGTTTGGTTTGTGTTTTGTGGTTTGTTTTTTTTTTCTTTTTAATTGACATGCCTTTTGTTAGTCTGAGTTATTTGATTTATCTAGTAAAAATTTGCTCCTTGACTGACACTAAGGCAACAAAAATTGTACTAAAAAATGCTTCCTAACAAGAACTTAAATTGTAATTTTTAATCAATAATTTGTAACAGTAAAACAAAGCAGAAAAGCCAAAATGCTCTTATATAAATACCTTAGAAATTATAGCAAAATATGGTAATTTCTGGAAATTCAGAATAAAAATTAACATCCTTGTGTACGCCTTGTTTTGCAAGACATTATATCAAACGTTGTGTTTATTAAAGGTAATTGAGGCAACAGAAAGGTGTTTGTGGGGTTCAATATTTTTTGCAATTTTTTAAAAACCTACTCAAAAATAAACTGTTAAGACTAATAGCAAGTTTGCAGGCAAGAAACAAGCTATCCCATACCGATTAGACAGCAATACCTGTTCAATAAAAAGGATTAGACTGTTCCCTTGGTGCCAGGCTTTTCTGGATAGGATAAAACTTTTGAGTTATTCAATGTCTGCAGTAAAATTTGGAAACTGTTAACTGAATGTGTGATTGAAATTATAAAATGTAAATGTTCTGAATAGTTTCTGTAAATTCATGACTATCACATGTTTTGACACAAAGAAATAAAATAATCAACAGATTTGGGTTTAGCATCATTAGATGTGAAAATATTAGAACAATTTTTTAAAAATTGTATGGACAGTTTTATGTATTTTTAAAATAATGTATGAACAGTTTATACTTCATTCAGATTTAAATTTTTCTTTTGTTTAAATAAAAAGTCCTACCTTTACTTACAAAATTACAGCAACATGCCATAAACCCTTGCATCTAATTATTTTTTAATCACATCTTCTGACACAGATGACTTCAGTTAAATCTACAGTGAAAACAGAAATCACAACAGAAATTCTGACAGACATGGACCAAACTAACGTTAATCTGCACAGCTGTGATTTTGTAGGATTATACATGTTTCAGTTTACTTTTGCTGTTTTTTGGACTTGCCATGAGCACATTATGAATTTGGTGGGGTTGGGACACATTTTTTCTTGTTCTTATATTGTAAGTTTAAGTGCTTATACTAAAACTTGTGCTCATCAAATATTTATCCTTTATTTTTTAAGAACCATAATATGTATTTCTATATAAGGCAGAGAAGTTTAAAAACAAATTACTACAGAACTCCTCCATAAACCAGAAATATTTATAGTACATTACACAAATACTGATGTTATTATTCAGCAGTTTAAAATAGAATATTTGAGCATGTAAAATTATGTTTTCGAGTGTGATTAATAATGCTAAAAGATTAAGACTGATATAGGTGGGGTTAGTTTTATGATTTTTTTTTTAATTAAAGTCAAAGTATGATGCACATCAGTTCTGTTTAAACATGTAAAATAAATAAATGGATTTTTAGGTCTTCATGGGCATTATTTCTTTTAGTATAGAACTTCAAGTACTCTAAGCTTAGCGTGTAAACACACATCTAAAATAAACAAATTATGAAGGAAAAAAATCAATCCAACTTTAAGTAAGGTCATGTAGTTGGAGATAAGTGTTTTTCTGTTAGGCATAAAGTAGAATGATTTCCTAACCTGATCCTCCCTAAATATGTCCCACAATTTTCAAGTTACCAATAAGAAACTGGAGTAACAAACAGTCGTGTTGCAACCAAAAGCTTGTGAGTGTATCATAAAAATATTTAAATCATTTCCATTTTTACATTTAAAATCTCTATTCAAATATGTTTGAGCATTTCAGGGCAAAGTAATTTAAAGAACCCATAAATATTGAGGTTTAAATTTAAGCACTCCTCAGAAATTATTCAGAGCAATGTTGTGTTTGCATCATGCTGTGACTCACCATTTACTCTGAGCAATTCACGTGTGTAAAACGTGTGGAGGGCGAGGTGGAAGGTGCACTGGGAACAGAGCTCCTCTTCTGTCTCCAGCTGCCATGATATCCTAACAAGGGCAGTGTGTCCGTGCACATCCAAATAAACCTCAATAACCATTCACCCCTTCTGTTTATAGGCAACCAGTATGTCTGGAGGTAGGGTATATTTTCATATGGATACTCGTATACACAGACACCACAATGCCAAATGCAGTAAGATGGACAAACATTCAAGGGAAAAATTTATTCCCTGAGCAACCTACTTCCTTAAAAATAAGTAGTATCAGTGCATGCACTCTCTTAAGACATGCTTTAAGTTCACTACTTTATCCCTTCACTTATATCCACCTGGTAAACAGTGTGACAAGACTCTGGAAGCTGATTTTTTAAAATATTTGACTGTTTTTCTAGTATTTAAAATCTCACAACTTCAGAACTGAGTTAATTTACAACAAGAACATCATAAAATTAGACAGGGAAACTTTAGATAATATTATATACATTTAATTTTAAATATCTATCGGGAGAGAGAGAAAATTGTATCCTAAAAATGTCCCATATTTTAACAATGCAGTTTTACCACAAAAGAATAATTGCAGAAAAAAGTATTCTATAAGTTATCTTCCCATCAGAATTTAAGGGAAAGCCAGTATTGTAATACTTCTCCACATCTCTCCCTTTTACTTTATTTTCTTAATCTGGTTCTGCTCACTTCCCTTTGCGTCATGTTTTCCTGCATTCTCTCTATTTTAACACATGTAGATAACAAGAAAATCATATTTAGAGCCATATTTTCTAATTTTTTTCATTTCTAGAAATTAGATACTCGGGAAAAATCATATTATCACAAGTAAGATCCTTCTGGAAAGTGACAAAACCCAAAAGCTGTTTCAGTAAGGTGCTGTTACAGCACCTTACCCCTGCCCAAGAGGGAAGATAAGAGGATCTTTTACAAGACAGTTTAGTCACTCCCTGCCATGTCAACTACTGGGGACAGAGTAACAGTGAGGTTAGAAAGCAAAGCCTTAGAACTTTATCACTTTTATCCTTCTTAAGATCTGCTACTTATTAGCATTTTTTGATAGTACAGATGAAGTTTTACCCCAAAAGAACAAAAAGGAGTCACAAATGACTCAGCTACAGTAGCCCTGTGCTGTGCAAAACAAGAATACACTCCAAATCTTATTTACCTATGGCCATTTAGTATCTTATCTGTTGTAAGAAAACATAATCTTCTCATTTGATTACACTTTGGTTTAATCACACGTAAGTAAAATCTTTATTGCTGATGCAGAATTTTGCAACTGAGCTTTTCCTTTTCTGTAGTACTATAAGGTTCAGAAGGCAAACCACACACTCCATCTAACAAAGCAGTATAATGGGGATGGAGCGGAGAAGCAATTTGGAGTCTATAGGAAGGTTACCATAAAATTTACATTTTCCATAAAATATAAGTAGCCACCATTTTGCTGTAATCCCAGAGCAGCAACGAAATGGTGGTACAGAAGAAAACTACCCTATCAGACACATTTCATCATTGCTTCTATCCATCACTATCTTCTTTCGCTAGCGTGATTATCATTTACCTTTCTCCTTCTTACAAGCAACCTCCTACTTTTAGACTAAAAATTGATAGACCTAGCATAGCAAATAGATAAGGTGTAATTATCAAACTAAGACTACATACTGTACAAGTCCTCTCCCCCTCACCCCACTTCAAACTGCAAAAAAGTACTCCATAGTGTTTCTATCACACACTGATGAACACATCCCTTGGAACTGCTACTGCGTGAAAGCTGTATCCTAGAGGTAGAACACATGGTATGGAATATGGCTGCTGCATTGGTCAGTATGTATTTTAATTATTATATGATGAGACATACATAAGTAACACTCAGAAGACTAAAATGGCTTAAACTAATTGTTTTTGATTGTAATGTACAACGTTGCATTTTGTGAAGCATTTTATATTTAAGTGAATACATGTGTATTGGCATATTCGGTTTTGAAATTTCTATTAAGGCATCAATTGTGATACACAATGCCTTTTTTTTTTTTTTTGTTATTGCATGGTTTTCAGAAGGTGTGGAAAGTAGTGCCTACTTGTACATTAAGAGGGAAACAGTATTTTTAGATTGGTGCAGGTCTATTCTGTGATACTGTGCTGTACATACTAAAAGAATTCATAAGGTTTATCCTGTAATCTCTACAGAAGCACTATGTGCTATAAGCTTTATTAACTAGGTCCTAAATTTATAAATTTGTAATAAACCAGAAAAGTATATTCTGTAGTATATTCTGTAATATATTTTCTAAAAGCTTGCTTGGTGTTTATTACTATAAATATGTAATGAAGTTAAGATGGATCACATTTTCAAATACAGCATGTCGCAGGAAAATGTTCTTGTTTTTCAGACACAAGTTGAATATTTTAGATTCCAATATCATGTTATAACTAATATGTCAGAAAGCACAAAAATGTGGGTCATTTAGGTGATAGTGCGTGCTGAATTTAAATTTTTTTAGAAGAACTTTTCGAAAACGTCTTTAATGATGTGAAATTTGTTTGTACAAATCTGCAATTACGTACAAGTAAAACAAATGTCCTGTTCCTTCTTAAGTACTCCCATTCTTTTCCAATACAAAGCAAAGAGTATTTAGGTAACACTGCCACCTATTGCTTAAAGGTCATAGTGACTAAAATCTGGTCCAGTTTTTTTATCACTCCTTGCTCGTTTTGACTACTATGCTTTCATTATTTCTAACAACTGAATGAGACTTCCATATAACATATAATAAACATCTGCCTTCAGTACTATGACTGTAATTTATCTGGAATCAATGAAAATTTAAGAGACTTTCAATATCGATAAAATCAAGTTTCAAAAAAAACACTAAAAAAATGAATTTCAAATACAAAATCCGTCCACAAAAGGAACAAAAAGAAGATTCTTCGGGTTATAGCATGGCAAATATTGCAAAATGCAATTTATTTGTTAAATATAAGTTGTCTGATAGAATCCAAAATAGCATAATTCTTGTAAACATTTTGCAAGTGATATACAAATACTCAAATTGTAAACATACATCTGCAGGTCTTTTAAGGACACAGCTTTGGAAGCATGAAAATAAGTCATTATAAGATCAGACCTAATTCTTTTCAGTAAGTAATTCTGTTTTCAGGACAATGATCAAAAGATCGCTAATTCCACATCTGAACAAGAATCATGCCATAAGAATAACCTTTGTCAGCTTGGGGAAAAAAAAAAAAAAAGGAAAGAAAATTATTTCCATTTCTTTAAAAGAAAAAGTGAGAAAAAATGTATTCGATCATACTAAGGAAAGTCATATGAATCAATCAGAAAGACAACACCAGTTGTATAAATTATATAAGTACTGTCTAGGTTTATTTACAGCAATATAGAAAGATTACTTAGTTTGGAAGAAAATTTATTGTTGAAAGGCTCTTTTTTTATCCTCAGTGTATTACTCAGTCTGCATGTATAAAATAAGTTGACTTTACTTCTTCACTACAGGGAAGTAGCTGTATATTGTATAAAATCCCTTATATTATCTTCTATTATTAGAAGAAAAGTAAGAATCCATTGTTCTTGTGCCCAAAAATGTACAGAGTTACTGTGCAGAATGCTGACATTTGTCCTACGTTAAAATATCTCACTCAGAGTCCAGTCAAATTTCTAAGATTTGTGAAATTTTAAGACGGATGCACTCAGGAAGAGTAAAAATAAAACATGTTTTTAAAAATAAAAGTGATTTTGTTTTGTGTTTTGTTTTGGTTTTGCTTTGTTGTTGTTGTTGTTTGTTTGTTTGTTTTGAGGCGGGGGGTTCTTGTTGTTTTTCCGGTTTGGTTGTTTTTTTTTTTTTTACATATATGCAGTATTTTAAATCTCAAATATTTTAAATATCCATGGTAGCAGAGACAGTATTTATACAAACAGAAGGAATCTATGTGAAGGTTAAATTCCTTATAGACAATATTTTTTTCCTGTAATCATAACTAGATCCTTTCAGAACTCGGAAACAACATAAAACAAGACTTGTTCTTGCAGTTAGGGACTCCTGATCTTTTCCTCACTGTTACAGTTTTGCCCTATGACATTTTTAACCATTTCTCTTCTGTTAGAATGTTGCCTCTCAAAACAGTCACCTATCAAAGCCAAGCAGTGTCCAGAGCTAATGCCAGAAAGGGAATGACTGAATACAAATAGATATCTACACACCTTTATTTATCTTTCCTGGTTTATTTCTTATTTCTACACTTTCAACTCTAATAACAATGCATGGTTCTCACACTGGTGAAAAAACCCTGAACTTTGTTTTCTCCTTTTTACTTCTTTAAATAAAATGAATATTGAAGACTTAAAAATGTTATGCATTAAAGGGAAAAGTTGGATATTTTTCAGATTTCATTAAATGTTTATGTACCTAAAACAATTTGATACCAGAGTATTCAACCTTAAATTCACTCAACTTAGTACAGTAGAATGAATTATTAATGATCTAATTGCTAAACATTGATTTGTAATGGAATTACTTGTTTAATGCACAATTTTATGTAAATATCAGACCAAAACCTAAAAGTGTGGTGCTTTTAATAAATTTTCTTTGATACCACTTGTATATAGTCACATACAAAAATATGCCTTTGTTTATTCCTTTAACAAACTTTCTTTTGGAAACTGTAATATGTTTCCTAAACAAATGTTTTGTGGCATCAAAAGTTACCAGGTATATTTTTCTTCACCTCTTTTACTACCTAAATTCTGATATGACTAGACATAAATTTTATATCAGAAAAAAATTAATTAACTTAAAAGAATTTCAAAGAAGAGAACAAACAGAAAAAGGAATACATTAAATTGTGTATGAAACCTAGAACAGGTATGGAATAAAATGCAATATCTAAAATCCAAAAGCTACAGAAGGCACTCATGAATAATTTGTTAATTTTATCTCCAAAATAAAATTCACACTTGCATTAAATCAATTATTTTCATAGATAGTCTAAAAATCAGTATAATTTTTGTCTATCTTATATAGGAAGATTAACAGGCAGGCACATGCATACTGAAGTGCTTGTGAAAATGCCAGTATGCTTTGCCTCTTAACATTTGTGTGCTAAAATATACTCAGTTCAGACAAAGATGCAACTTAATGCAAGGAATAAATAGAGGTTAGGGGAAAAAAAGTATCTTCCTTAGTTATCTGCTCTAATCAACTGCACACCTCATGTCAGAATGCAATGCAGAGATGCTTATACTTCCTCAGCTAATGTTATCATTACTTTTATACTTTGGCTTTACTAGATCATTGCTTCAAATGAGCATCACAGAATCAATGGAGCTTTAGTGTCTATGTTACATTTTCTTCATAATCATTTTCAATTTATTTTTTTCTTGCATGTCATCATTTTAATGTAAATCTTTCTTTTTCTTTTCAATAAAATGAAATGATTAAGTAATCCTGCTTTTTGCATGATTAAAGATGACGGATAAGCTTGGGTGGATAAAAATCAAGGCTCCTAACAGAATCTGTGCACCTCGCATGTCAGAATCCTTCCAGCTTGTTCAGTGCTAATGACAGAAAAAATTAGTGTGTCTGTGAGTTGACTAAAAAGGATAACAAGCTACCTTTAAGGACCTAACCATATCTCTACACTAAATTTTAAACAGTTGTTTTCCATAATTTTGTGTAATAAGCCCTGATGAATTGTTTTGAAACAGATTGATAAAGAAATCTTTATTTAGAGCAATAATAAATGTTCATTAAATCTATCAGTGACTACTGCTGGGCTGTTTAATCACCACCTTTGTATCACCGGATATAACACATTTAGAAAATAAAATGCAAGGGATATAATATGCTGAATAGAGTATAAATCTGATAAAAAACAATGACACATTTTAATTAGCCAGTCAGACACGGCTCAGTTTTAAAGAACAGGAAAAACTCCTAACTGCTGATTTTTGCCAGTATCTCTTTCCTTTCAAGAGCCCTGTGCAATATGTGTTCAGCCTTTTCTGACTGAAACAAGAAAACCAGAAAGGGGATATTACAATACAGCACATACATACTGCCATCGCCTCTAGACATATGACCGAAAATGATGCTAAGAAGTCTTTCTCTGACCTCCTGCTAACCAGCCTCTTGTGATTAATTCAGCATGTCCTTGAAAGTATCTGCTAGAGATCCTTGTTTTTTTAATTTAAGAGTTTCTGAAGCCCACCTATAGTTTCACTGATGGATTTTTATTTATTTACTTTTTTTTCTGTTTGCTTTATCAGAGGTAAAGCATTAATCTACGAACAGAGGTCTGCAGTAACACAAAAACACCACCTGCCTAAGCATTCACCAGATAGGACCATAAATACCACAACATTTCCTGACCTAAGTTTCGTAGACATCTGTATCATGGTAACACTGCATTTCCCTTCTTTGACAGATGAAATTACTATTCTTTGATTTTTCCCCCCCTCTCTCTCTTTTTTCTGATTATGTTCTGGATGGCAAAATTTGGGCCACAAAATGCTAATTTCTAACCTAACACCATGACAGCAATCACAGCCATCACAAGGATGGAATAAAGAGAGCAATCTAACATCCAGGGATATGAATTTCTGATCAGTGGCTGGCAGACTGCCGTGAAAGCTTACAGTAATCCCATTGGACAGCTAGGGTTGATGAAGCCTGGGAACAGGCAGCCACAATGTAGGTAGTTCACAATTGCAAGCATTTGTCCATAATTTAAAGCTATATGAGAAGTGGAGAGTATTCATCTGAACAACAAGCTGTAATTTAACTAGAGTAACATTTACACAGTTTTTAACCCATTAAGTCCACCTCTTCTTACACTGACATTCCCTCTGTTTTAATGCCCATTGTAAACAAAACTCCTGCACATTAAATGAACATATATTTTTAGCATTTGCAAAGCTCAGAATAATTTACTGAGATTAACTCTTATTGTATATTTGGCAGAAAATAAAGCATTTATTCTTAAACCCAAAGTCCAGACCATGTAAAACCTTACTGAAGTGAGTGGTTCCCCTGAAGCCAAGGGGGCCAGGCCCGCCACCCCAGCTCGCACTGAGCAAAATCTAGTTTATAGACTGATCACATGATTAAGGTTCTTTTCAAAGTGATAATGCCTCAATCATCCAGTGATGTTCCCACCAGAAGAAAATTAGCCCCCGACAAAGTAGAGAGGCTCTGCAAATGGTAGATATTAATGCAGGTTTTGAGCTCTGCTGGACGAAGGGGTTTCTGTATCAGGCTTTAAAACTGTAGGCTGAAACATAAAGTGTTGTCTCGTGCTTGAAAGCCTCTAAATGCATCTTTCTACACAACCAAAACATGTTCCTCCTTCCTCTCCCGAATTCAGCCATCATTAATTGTCATTTTTCTATTTTGTCACAAAGCCTCTGTCGCGCGCGTCGCTCTGTTGCCAGGATTTACAAGGCCCAGACATGATGCCGAAGCTGCTCTCGGTGAAGACTTGTCTACACAGACACGGTAGTATGGTGACAACTAATGACACATAAAAGTGGGCAGGTGAAACTGCCACTGCCATACACTAAATGCGGCACAACCACAAGCAAAGATTATCAGAGAAATGATAGAAATATGCAAGGGATGCACTTGCAAACGTTTTCTGATTTCCTTTGGAACCTGCACAGCGAAAACAAGAAAGATGTTCGCAGTGCCAAGGGCCCCAGCAGACAGAGAAGGAGGAAAGCTGGACCACCCTGTGGGCACAGAGTTGTGCCAGTGACTGAAATGGGGCAAGTTCCCAGAAACATTTCGCATTTGTACATTACTGTTAGCATGCACAGAAATAGTAACTGCACAAACACGCTAAAAAATGCCAAGTGCAACTGAAAAACATTAACACGCAAGGAGCAGCAAGCCCAGGATCTGTGAATAAGCCCAAAGAAAAACTTGTGTTCATTGTTTGCTTGTAGAAGAGAGAGGCTGCTTCAAGTTTAGTGTAATATGAGGACAGGTCAGTTCCATGTGCCTCCCAGCACTGAGGAAGAGGAAAACATCATTACAGTGATGTGGATGTTGGGGAGTGAGTGCTGTGCTTTTAGACACAGAACTTTTTTCAGACTTTCATCTGTTTTGGAGATTTTACTGATTTGTGAGCTGGTTCTGAAAGGAAAAAGGGGAGGAGAAGTGGGGAAATAACTACTGTAACCACCTGCAAATATGTATCGCCAAAATACAATAACTGCATAGTAAGACAGGTTTTGTTCTTTGTTCTTTCTTTTGTTCTTCCCTCAGTCCTTTCTCCTGCCCCCTCCCCTCCTTCCTCCTTTCTTACTAGTTTCCTTTCCATAGCCCCTTTGGCGTATTTTCCTTCCAAATTAATCTTTCGCTCACATTTGTAAATATTGAATCTACCTCCATCAGTTTCCTTTTCTTGCAATATTTAAAATATTGAAAATATATCCTCACCTTTATTATTCCAAGTTTTTCTTCTCCTTTTTTTTAAGCTCTTCACAGTGTTCTTTGTGACCTTTTTCTTTCACCATTCTCTCATGATCATCTCCATTTCATGTATCTGGGAGACAGTTTTTCCAGTTTTGGTTGTTTTTCAGCACAACTCAATAAAATATATTTACAGTGGCTTCCTGATCTGAAGCTGAGTCTCCTTGGCTTGTTAACAGGAGAACTTCACTGTAGGGCAGGTATATTTGTCAGGATAGTACCGGGTGGGAGGAAGCAGGAAATGGATGCCAGCAGCAGCTCATGCCAGAGAGCAGAGGGTTCACTTCACACCTTCCCCTGTTTACAAGAATGGAGAGATTACCTCTCTTAAATTTGGGTGTACACAGGGCTCTGAAACCTGGTGTGGTCCTTACTGAGCCCAAGCTCAAGCTACATTCAGAAAAATAACGCATCAGTTTACGTTAGAAACATTTGCATCTGTTTGTGCAAATTCCTCACCATGCTTGCAATCTACCACTATCTGGTCCTGAACAATTTCACAACTTAAGAGATGCTTACCAGAAACCCCTTAGCCAGAACAGGTACAGGCAGGACTCTGAAGAGGGTGGCTAGACTCTACCTCTGTTCAGCTATTTTATCATTCTTATACTGAACAGATCTCTGGAGACTAAGGAGAGGAAGTCTATATATAACAGTAAATTGTACTTATAACTATTTTCTTATATTCCTCATTACTTCTAAAAATCACTTTTGCACGTGATTGTCCCATAGGCCAAACCACGCACTTTCAGGAATGTGCCTCAGCAAGCATGAGCCATCAAAAGGAAATGTTTGAAGTTGTGCTAGATAAATACCTCGATCAGAACAACAGCACCCACTTCAAACAGTCTAGCAATGACTGTGCGTTGCCTCCTGCAGAATGTGACCAAAGATTTGAAAACTGCCATCAGCAGATTTGCACACAGCCTCGCATTTGCTTCTTCCCTTCTATGGCACAACCTAGCAAAAGAGTCAAGCTTTGGAGAAGCCATGTAGGCAGCAGGGAAAGGGGTCGCTACAGATACTAAGTCCAAGACTGGACTAAGTGTTGACACAAAGTATGGTTCAGAGGTTTCTTTTTATTTTATCCAAGCTGTTTAGCAATGTCTGAAAAATATTTCCATTTCATGTTATCTGGATAATATTTTAGATCTCCCTAGGTGCAGCTTGCCTGCTTTGGGGCATGGCTTCACAAGTCCTTTACCAATCCCATTGTGACTGGAGGATGTATCTATGAGTTGTTTAAGGAGGAAAAAACCCAGATTTTTCTTGAAACAGCTTCCACTTCCACAGTGTAACTACAACTTGATCCTGAAGTAGCTTGGCTATCACCAGATAGTATATGCAATTTATCACAGAAAATGTCTGTATATGAATACGCGCTGACAGTGAATATTTAATGATTCCAAGAATAACAAATATGCAGGTACAGACACACACATATGCCTAAAAATCTGAATGCCATCATACAACAAACCTGTTATAATAAAAGCTAGGAATCCCAAAGCTGTTTCCAAGAACCAACATATCATCCCTGGTAACAATCCAAAGGAACCACTGGTACAGAAGACTCAGGCATGTTTCCGCATGTACACAGGAAAAAAAAAGGAAAAGCAGATAAAGCCTCAGACACTTCAGCAACTTCAAAGTTTTCTTTGAAACTTTCTGTAAGTCTTAAAATCTTAGTTCACTCTTCGTTAAATGGGGAAGATAATATCCCTCTCCATTCCTTACAGCTAAGTTGTCAGCCAAGATTCATTCACACTTGTGTAATGTGGTGATGGAATAAATATAAATGTTTAGATAAATACACACAGAAGAGACAACTAGACACACATGTGAAATGTCATCCCCCAAAACAATCTGCATGGCTAGCTTTGGGAATTAATGAATGGGGACAAGTGGGGTTGAATGGCTGTTTGAACTCAACCCAAATCACAGGGGTTGCCATTGGCAACCAATGCAACATATGTCTACTATTCACCTTCCAAATGCCTACAAATCTGAAGAAAGTGTACATTTCGAAGTCCACACTTGTCCATCAATTACACAAAGTCCTAACACAAAAAGCAAGTTTTGATGCAATTCTTTTCCATTTTTCACCAGAGATTTTATTTCTATTGTTTCCAATTCTAAAGGATTCTGCAAAAGTGCATATGCTGTTATCAAAAATTAGTAAAGCCATTTCAGAGACAACAGTTTCTCGCCATCTTTTGGGTTCTCCTATCACTCCACTAAAGGCAAATTTTCTACCTGTTAATGGCCAGCTGCTTCTTCAAAACATTCCCATGAAAGAGAGAAAGTAAAAATCAAACAAAGGTAGCTTGCCTAAGATTACACAACCTTTCTGCTGGCTTGATGGCAGGTCAATTAATTGGGAAAAGAAAAAATAAAAGAAAGTTTAAAAATCAGTCTAATAGCATTCCTTTTAATCAGGGTTTCAGATTATCATGCAATGTCCAGGCACATAATGAAATGTTCATTTTGTCTATTTTATTGGAGGAACCACTACCACAATCTTTTCTGTCTTTTACAACTTCAATTTTCAATGCTGATTTTGTACTTTGCTTCCAATTATTTTAAGCCTGCCAAGATTTCTAGCAAACCTTACTAAAAGGAAAAAATGCAGGAACTAAAGAATTGCAAGCTCTCTCAATGCAATTCCCAGGCAGTTTCAGTGGACGCAGTTAAACTGAAATGAACAGTATACACTAAGTCATGCCCACAGTGACTTCCAGCATATATTTGTAAGTCCAAAATGATCAGTTTCCCTAAATACACATTTTAGCCTCTTTCCCATATAGGAAGCTTAATTCTTTCACATGGTTGTTTGGTCTGCAATTCAAATGTCACAGCTGCAGATCTTTTTGTCAAAGGCATAATTCTTTAATAAACACAGAATAAATACAAATTTGAATTACTAAATAAATGTACACAAGGATACATGGCTGTATATGTTCTTATGATGTATGTATGCATAATACATATTAAAACACAAAGAAAAAATTATCTCTATACCCACAATATCGACCCAGTTTTTATTGCTTCCCCCACTGCTTTTAAATGCTTCTTATTGTTAAGGACTCTTGAAAAGCAATAGACATATATAATTTTTTAGAAGTTTGCTAAACTAATAGTATCCTTTGCAGTACTTGTATTTCTTTTAAAATGATACCTGACTTATGAACTCACATAATCATTCAATACAAATTTAGCTACCCAAAAGTAACACCCTCACACGTTTGAAAAGCCCTACAAACCACAAATATCACTAGGAGAAAGAGAGACAGAAATCAGGAAACAAGAGATTTAAACACATCTCAGGAACTGAACATTTCTCGGCACAGCACAAAATTTGCTGAAGCCCCTGCTACACCCAAAATGTTAAATCCTTGCGCAGAGTGGTTGTGTTTTAGTCCTTCAAACTGCAATCAACAAATCTACATAGAAAATTCTGTTACAGACTGCACTAATATGCAACATCCAAGAATCTTACCACCTGTTTTCTCCTTCTGTGCCATCTCTCTGACATCTGGGAAAGCAACATAAGGCTAATAATATTAGCAGAATCAGTTGCATAATTATGCAGTTATCACCCATGTTAGGAAAACACATTTTGTTTCTATTCTAGGTCAAGTCATTATGAAAATTTGTACGCTTGACTAGCAGAATAATTTGTAGATTGTTGTTTGCCCTGACATTTTGCTATCATAGTACCTCTAAAAGCCTGTTAAACTTCACAATTATGTTTCAGCTCCTGGGTGCCATTGGACAGGTCATGAGAAGCAGACAAGCGAGTGGTGCGTCTGTATTTCAACCCTCGCGAAGGAAGCGTTCCGGAAGCTGTTGTCTCCTTGGTAGGTGTTCAAATGACATTTCAACAGTGGATTGGCACAAAGTAATGTTCAATAACAGTGGTTTGCTGTAGGGAAGCCTTCCACTTGGTCGCCATGGTTTCTGGAGCTGAGAGACCCTCAAAATTAATTTTCAGGAAATGGGACAAAATCAGGAATTGGATGCAAATATTCTTTGTCCAGTATGTTAAATCTGTGTGGGAGGTCCCACAGCTCTACTTTACAGCTGAGACCAACATGCATACCCTGGTTTGTACTTTAAATAAGCACCATAAAAATGCACGTGGCTTTACACTATTAAGTGGTATCTAGAATGTTATTGTACATTATTATAAACAAAATACAGGAATGTCACAGCTGACTAAATTCCTATCAATTATGAACTTAATTTTTACACACATTTAATACTTACCTCATTTCAGACTTTTCTATACTGAGAAATTTTCTTTTAAAGAAAAATGGTTTATACAGTTCACTTCCTGCCATAATCAAGGTCTTTCTAACCTGATATCTGAAGGTTATGCTTCAGTGAATAATTCAGTAGGTTAGTGAAACTGTGGCAGCAAAGAAAGTGCTAATCTTAGATGGAAGCTGTGCGGGATATTAAGAAACAATTGCAAAAAGTGACATATTTAATAGAGAAAGATTACTCTGTGCTACATCTATTTAATTTGAATTGAATAAATTTTGCCAGTATTTTATGAGATGCAGTCTGCAAATTATGTGAAACTTCATAGTGTCACTGAAGTCTAGAGGAAAGAATAAAGGATTTTTTCTCCCTCAACCATTTTATGAGTATTGTGATTTTTGAGGACTTCTCACTCTTTCAAAAGAAATTTCAAAGGAACTGAAGAATCATTCACTGCAGGACTTTATTAATTTGAATTAAGGAAGAAGAAAGGGTAGTAAAAGGTGATAGTACTGAAAGATAAATAACAAGAGGCAATAGAAGGATCTGGTGTAATGAGACTTCTTGAAATAACTGAATTCCTTCTGGACTGTGACTGAGTGAGGCTGTATATGTTCTCAATCTTTCAGGGAAAATTTAGTTGATCTAGCTGAGACAAGCCTGAAAGTATGAGTAAATGCAAGTGTGAAAAATGATAGGGGGCAGTTTTTTACCCTTAATCACTAAACAGATCCTTAATGCAAAGGCAGTCCTGACAAAAATAATTTAAGTCTATGTTCATATGATTCCTTGTATGAGTAAGTGGAATAGGAATATGATGCTAGCACTAAAAATATTAAACTCATCCGATGTCATTGTAAAGATAATTTAAAAAAACCTGTTCTTCCAAACAAACATGTATGCCTTTTTCTTTTATATTACTGTTTTTTTCCAATAATTTACAAGACTATTTACAAGTTGTACAAGGTGTATCCCCTTGACATATTCTTTGAAAAAAAATTAAATAATTTGCAACTTCCGGTGAAAAGTAACCAAAGCCTTAATTACATAGCAAACCTTTTGAAAAGAGGGGAATACATTTCTGCATACCAAGAAATAATTTGAGTGAGCAAAAATATTTAAAATTGTGTAAAAAAAAAATAAAAAAGAGAAAGAAAAGAGATCTTGCCCAAAATTTTGGTCAGAAAGCTGCATTCTGAGGATTTTGAACTTTGTGCCTGCACCACCACCATCTCACCCCAGTTATTCTGCTGCTCAATGCAAATTGCATGAAAGTTATAGATTTGTGTAGATGTGTGGGGTTTTATCTGAGGACTGCAACTTTTTTTTTTCAAACTGGCGCTATTTTATTTTTAAGTAGATGATAGACAAACATAAAGTATCTCTTAAGAAAATACATTGGGAAAATTCCAGCTTCAGAAACTAACTATACATTTTGAAGTTGAGTTTTGCAAGTTGTTGGTCCTGAATGTGGATTTTTTCATATTTCCTGTTTCACTATAAGGTCACATTATTATAGGAGACAATAACTCCTTCCCCTACATTCTTCTTCCCTCTAAGTGCAAGAGTGGTAAAACCATTGGAAATCCACAGTGCAGGCAAAATTATTCTCTCTGATCTGCATGGTGGATCCAATATTCCCAATGGGAATTCTCTGCTGTGTGAATTAAAGCACAAATTTCTTAACTGTGATTTCTACTTTGCCCATTCATAATCCCTTTTGTCTGCTCCAAACAGATTGAAAGGACAAAAACACAGATCTACTGTGCACTTCAGAGAACAAAAATTCTCTTGTATGCATGATTAACCTTATACTGAACAATTCATATATGAGCAGGAGTGGAAATAGGATATGGAGCATTTCACCTGTTCTATAGGTTACCAGATCAAGTCTAGTTCAGGTCACTGGTAACCTAAAGATATTACAGCCTAATGGACAGTTTGTGACCCACATGAAATGAGCTGGAATTACTTAAATTCATGGAAATACATTTCTGTATCACAAAAAAACCCACAAAACTCACTCAGCGCAAGCAGCCTTCCTGATAATATTAGCAGCAAACAGTAACTGCAGAGCTCGGACGATGTTTTCACTTCAAATGGTGGTCATATGAGAAAGCTGCAGCGAGAAAGCAGTTGAAGTGTAGGAAAGACAGAGAAAGAGGCAGAGAGGGGATGCTGTGTTTGTCTATGTATCGTCTGATATGTGTACAAAGAGAAGACTTCAGTCTCAAGGCCTGTCAGTTCAGCACCTTTCACGAGTACAAAATGTCATGTACTACATACTGATGAAATAAAAGACAAAGGTGTCAAAGGAACCATTACACTATATTCTAGCAATGATCAGAGGATCAACAGCCTCTCTTCTAGATTGACACTATGTTAAACTATGCCAGCATATTTGGCCTGAACCTCTCCTTGCCTGCCCCAGTTTTACACCATGGGTGGAACTTAATTTACCCCAATAGCCTCACACTCTTTCAAGAGGAAGAGAAATTAAATACACATGTGTTTCCCTTCTAGATAATATTTTTGCTATTTTTCAATAGAAAATATGGCTGCATACATTCATATGCATTACTAAGCTTACTGTTTCTTCTGTTACCAAAAATAAAGGGTGTATGTTTACTCACCATATGGATGCGGTGAGTAATCACAGTAGGCAGAATAACATCTTGCACCAAGAGGGTAGCTTATAGTTGGGAAAGCAATGTGTAAAAATACCACTGTTTCAATTTCACCTCATCCTGCATATTTGGCTGAAAATTTATTTCTTTCATCAAAATACCCTTCTGTAAGTACAGATAGTTATGGAAGAGCTCAGCTAATGTGGATTGTGATGGCCTCATGATACCAGAATGCATTATCTTCTGCTCTATTCCACCCACACCACATGATACATGTTGAGAATTCTCTGAGAAACCAAACATATGAAAGATGTTCCTATGAGTGCTTGACCTAAAATGTCAGAAGTGACTTGACATGACTTTCCCAACTGATATGCCTATTAAAACTTCTGGTTTGATTACTTAACTTGGATAATCAGCATGAAAGAGAGGGCCTCTCTGTTTTTGGCCTTTATAACCATAACTGGTGCAGCAGCAGCATCCAGTTGTTGAGTTAGGTTACCAGATCCAGTTGAAATTAGATTAAATAGCTCTAAAATGTTTAGATACTTGCTTTCCTCACAAATGTTTTACTAGTTTGCAATCCTTCAACAGCTTTGATTATGCGACGAACGTAGGCTAATTGCCTACAGGTCTCCCTGTATTACACCACTTACATAAATACAGGTACTAGTCTTCAAAGAGTAGCAGGTTAGCTTTTACAGGACCTAAAGTGAAATAATATGTAGCTTACTCTTTCCCAGATGCACCTTTTTCCTGGCAGGAGATCTCCCCGATCCTTTCCAGAAGCACAGCTATAATGCACAGCTATAATGATGGTCGACTGCTGTGTGGAGCCTCCTGCTGCTGAGCAGCACGTGCTCCTGGTGGAATGGCATCTTCCCACCATCACAAGGGGTTACTACTTTGGCTTATGTCTTAAGAAAGGCAGTCTAAAAGATTGTTCCTTTTTAATTACATTATGTAATGCAAACCTTGTAACGACCGTTATTTGGACAGATGCCATTCCTAGGGCTTTGTAGCTCAAACAGCAGCCTGTAAACAAGAAAAAGAAGGAAAGAAAGAAGGAAA
Source organism: Ifrita kowaldi (assembly GCA_013398055.1). Taxonomy (NCBI): domain Eukaryota; kingdom Metazoa; phylum Chordata; class Aves; order Passeriformes; family Cinclosomatidae; genus Ifrita; species Ifrita kowaldi. The sequence continues at coordinate 503,513 of VZRS01006125.1, forward strand.
AAAAGAAAGAAAGAAGGAAAAGAAGAAAAGAAAGAAGGAAAGAGAGAAAGAGAGAAAGAAAGAGAGAGAGAATAAGATAGAAAAAGAGAGAGAAAGAGAAAAAAGAAAGAAAGAAAGAAAGAAGAAAGAAAGGAAGAAAGAAAGAAAAAGAAAGAAAGAGAAGAAAGAAAAGAAATAAAGAAAGAAGGAAAGAAAGAAAGAAAGTTATGTTACAGCTAATCTCTTCCTACTTTGTTCATCATCATTACACACAGTAGGAACATCTTTTGGTTCTTACTGCATTGCCTCACCATGAGGTACAACTCATGCATAATTTTCCATCCTTTATTATGTTTGCACAAAGAAACATACCTAGTTCTCTATGTAAAATTAATATTCAAAATCAACATGGATTGTGAATAAGTGCACAGTACCAGGGACAGTCACTTCTGAACTGCTCACATAGCCTACCTTAGTCTTGTTAGGTAGTTTACTTAGTCACACCATGAGAGTCCCAGTTTCACAGATTTCTTCATGACTGGTCATTTTTGTTGGGGCTTAGAAAAATTTCCCAAAATTTTTCTCCCATTTTCTGCAGTTCTTTCATCCATTATACTGCAAGCAAAAGCCTCTAAAACCCTCTTACCTTTTCTTAACCTTACAGGATAGTTTAAAGTAGAAGAAAAAAAGGAGAGAGACAGGCACTCTCCTGTTGATAGAATGTCATTTCAGAAGTCCTTCTGTGCTTCCTACTTTAGTCTGACTACAGCAGTTCAGCAACTTTGCCTGAAGTTTAAAAAAAAAAGTTCTAGAAAGAAACATGGAGGTTGGAAAGGATCACTCTGCATTCTTTGAGCACAAAAATTGGTGTTAAATTCCAGCTCTTTTTTGTCATACAAGGACACATGCAGTCACAGTAAAAATTCAAAAGAGAAACGCCCAAGCAGAAACACAACTCTGTGTTTCTAGGCTAAAGGTGCTCAGGTATGTTTATATGCTGGCCTACAAATTAAGAAATCACTGTTCAAGGTTTGCCATTCAGAAAGTATACAAAGAATCCTTTGCATGCTCGAGCAATGCTGAGCAATGCAGGAGAGATGGCACATCCCCTAGACGGAAATACTTTTAGACAGGCATTTCTAAATAATCTCATAGGTTTTACCAATCACATGTAGGCAGGCAGACATTTTATTAAGAAGTGTATTAATTTCATCATAAAATCCACGTGTGTAAAGAGGTGACAGCCACTTCATCAGCCAAACATAATTTTTTCCCAGTGTCCCTCCCTACCTCTGCATTTGTAAGACATAGCAAAGTCTAAAGTAACCAAAACAACTTAGCAAGGGAGATCAGACTAACTACCTCAGACTGAGACCATGCTGCACTGCAGTCTGGGGACACCCATCCATACCCCCTCCCCATGCATGCACATTGTCATTGCTATCACATAAAAGGTTCTGCTGGGTTATCACCCCTTGGTCCTTATGTTACACTGTAAAGAAGAGGCAATCTCCTGCATAGAAGAACCTCTGATACCTGGATTCTTAAAACAGGTCACAAGATTTAAATATTCACTCCAGTGACATCTCAAAAATCACCCAGACTTATTTGGGGAATGTCAGATAATAGTCTCATGCTAGATCCAGCATCAAAAGAGGAATAAAGAAATTTGCACAGGGTCATTAGTCAGAAGTACATCTCACAACAAAAAGGAAGGCAGTGCAGATTCTGAAGAATGACTATCAACGCTGCTTCCACTGATCATGCACATTCTAAACTTCAGCAAAGTTGTCCATGAGCTAGCAATATGCCCTTGTGGCAAGGGGATAACCTCAGGTGCATTAGGAACAGCATTGTCAGCAGGTCAAGTGAGGTGATCCTGCCCCTCTGACTGAGACCTGGTGAGGCCACATCTGGAGTGCTGTGTCCAGTTCTGGGGTCCTCAGCACAAGGGAGGCATGGAGCTTTCTCGGTGAGCTCAACAGAGGGTTACAAAGATGAGAGTTGTTCAGTCTTGAGAATAAACAGCTGAGAGGGGACCTCATCAATGTATATAATTATCTGAAGGGAGGGTGTCAAGAGCATGGAAAACAAGAGGCAATGGGCAGAAACTTATGCAAAGAAAGTTTCACATGAATGTGACCCAGAACTCCTTTACTGTATGGGTGACTGTGCAACGGAACAGGTTGCCCACAGAGGTTGTGGAGTATCCGCACTGGAGTTATTCAAGAACTGTCTGGACACAGCCCCGTGCAATGTGCACTAGGATGACCCTGCTTGAGCAGGGAGATCGGACCAGATAGCCCACTGTTGTCCCTTCCAATCTTAAACACATTCTGTTTCTGTGATTCTGTGATTCTGTGAATACTATTTACTGAACCCCAAAATACCTACAGGTGCTCACTGCAGCCGAGCAAGCTAGAGGTACCGAATGTTTAGACAGTACCAGCAGGTCTTGCATCTGAATTAAAATTTTGCAAATCCTTTGCCTAAGAGGGAAAGGAAAGGACATGCTTACCCAGTTCAAATATCCTGCCCTCCACAAATGGCCAAGATCTAAAAGGAAATGTATGGTCATAAACCTGAGTACAAATTCCAGGCAGCTCCATTCAAATAACAGTAGCCTTGAATCTTCTGTCAACCCTAAGCTCAAGCACGCTTGTACATCTACCACATCTGAATTTTCCTTACTTTTTCTCAGCCTTTCAGTGTTTAGAGATATCCACCATAGGGAGTCTGGACGCTTTAAAAAGAGGATGTGATAACTAGATGCTAAAACTGGCATGAGGGTATTGAGCTCCCACCGTAATAAACTGTCCAAGAGGAACACACAGAAAAAAACCAGGGTTTCTGAACACTAAGCACTGTCCTGTCTCAATTTTGGGTACTGAGCACCAGACCCACTGATCTGTACGTAGACGACAGTCAATCCTTAACCCCCACCTGGCTCTGAATAATGCATTTGCATTGTGTACAGACTAGGCATTGCTCTGTGCTTTGCCACTTCATTCATGGGAATAGCAACGGTGAAGACACAGATTTTTCTTCCTGCCTTTTATATACCCACCCTGCAAATGCAGACACACACACACTCACACACCACACGCACGCACCACACGCACATGTATAAATAAATACGCACAGTTACAGAGCCACATAAAAATTCACAGTAAGGCTCACAATCAAACAGAAAATTTGCAAACGCCCTCAGCGTAACACGCGGGCTAACTAGACACACAACAAAAGACTCCTGAACCTTTATCAAACACAAATTAACAGGAATACATTAGAATTGTTAAGGCGCACATCGCCTTTCAGCGCGGCTCGGGGCTGCCGCCTCCTTGGCACTCGGACGGGAAACCTATTGCTGCGGCTCCACCTAGTGGGGAGCGGCGGGAAGCGCAGCGGCCCCGGGGAGCGCGGCCCGGGGGCAGNTGCTTCTGTAATATATTTAATTGCTTCAAAATTCGTTCCAGATATTCACATGTTGGTATGGTTCATGCAGCTAGATATGTCTGATTCCAGGGGATGGTTATCAAAATCCCTCTGTACCTCAGTTTCTTTACCTTTGCCTTACATTCCCAAGTTGACAAAATATGAGACTCATGGTGTCATACAAATGCATCTCTTCTTGCCAGCAGACACAGAAGGTAAGAACTTTGGAAGAGCTGTAGGCAGAAAAAACCAAAACCAAACCAAGCCCCCAACCCTTTCAGTGTGTATAGGTGTCACACCTTTCCTGAAAGGTAGCGAATGTGATGGCATGTTCACAGCTGAACCCCTTGATTTTTATTTTATATTATTCTCTTTAAGCATTTTCTTGCCGCTTCTTTACAAGCAGTCTCTGTTTCATTGTGGCCCATTAAAAGCATCAATCTTTTCCAAAAGTCAGCACACTCTGACGCCCACTGTGCAAGCAGCATCATTTGCTTCTGTATTTTTACCAAGCTTCTCCACTACCCAGTTTCCCTGCTCTGCATGGGACAGCTGGAACTCACCTTACATTTGAAGGTCTCTAAACCACTGGCACTAAGGTCCAGGGTTTGACTAGCGAGCACTGCTGCCAGAGAGGCAGCATGACACCATTTCCTCCTGCTAGAGGAGGTGGAAGAAAAGCAAGATCTGAAAACAGAAGAGGTATTAATGGAGAACAGTCTGCAGATGGGCTGGGCTATACTGTTTCTGCTTAATTATAGCATATCCAAAGATTAACCTTAAAGCAGCAGTATAAAAAATTTCACGACACAAATAATTTCATTCACTCCAAAAACTGTAGTATGCGCTCTGCACAGTAGAGAGAATAATTGCAATTTTGTGCACATTCTTACAAAAATGCATGTTACCACAGGGAGCAAAAATGAAAAGAAAAAAAAGTAGTGAAAATATTTAGTTGAAGTTGAAGCTTGCAAGTTTTCCTGTGGCAGCTAATGATCTTAATTCACAGATCTTAATTCAGCATATCAATATATAATTGCAGAACTGTGGCTCTAAATAAGCAACTGAGGAAAGGGATCCATCTACCAGAATGATTTACTTCAATATTTGTATGTATTCCAGTTTGTTTCTCCTGAAAATACAAATATTTTTTTTTCTGAAGAAGAAACCCAAAAGGTGCATAATGATTTCACTAAATTCACGTTAACTATACAGGGTAAATTAAGCAGAAAACATAAAGCCCAAACACTGTACACAGTAATTATCTCAATATTACAGGGCTGTACTGTAATAATTACAGCCAGCATTGCATGCACACTCTGATAATTCACTTAAATTGCCTTCAGAACATGCCAAGAAAATCTCCACTACCCAGAGAGCAAAAACAGATTTTAAAAAAAGGCAAAGAAAAAGAAAAGCAAATTTATACTTTTTATTTTGAAAACTATGATTTTTCCTTTTCCTATCCTGTTCCATCTAGAAAAAAAAAAACCTAAAAAAGCCCAAAAAAACACCTAAATATAAACAGAGCATTTGCTGTTGTCTTTCTACTAAAGCTTTTAAATTTAAGGAATAATAGATGCCTGTCTAGACAACCCTAAAATTGTTTTAGTTACTGATGTATGGATGACTGATAAATGTCATCTTTTCTGCCTGCAGTGCATTTTCCATCCAGTCTAGTGACATTTGTCTATAGCTGACCTGAGTCTGCATTTTTCATTTGCATTAAGCATTTAAATTTTACAACTCTGGAGCTTCAGGATTCACTGTTTACCGGAAAATACAATACCATTCCCTCCTCCCCCCTCCAGCCCAAAGAAGAGATGCTTTCTTTGCTTGTCACATGGCCATTTTTAATTAAACCAGCAGGGAAGATTCTAATCAGACAAAGGCAATGGAATTTGCTTCATACCTTTCCAAGTGAAATAATTATTAATTCCCTAGTTTCACATTTCTCATACAGATAAAATGAAACATGCTGCATGGGCAATGAAAAGAGGTTTCTATTTAACTATGGACACGTCTTTTGAAACAATGCAAAAGACAGTTAAGTATTTCATGGTAAATGACAAAAACATGGAGATGTGGAAATTAATAGGTTTACCAATTACTTTTAAAATATGCTTTATGTTATTAATGTCTTCAGGCATGTAATTGCAAGATGGTAGAATTACCTCATAGACAGATATCCATTACAAGACAGATCACTGCAGTTTTACACACTGCTACTGAGAAATGTTTGTTGCTGCCTATTTTGCAATACAGAAGATTCTGGTATTTTACTGCGTGAACTGTATTCTTCAAGCCACCGTTGCTCAAACAAGGCATGATTTTTGAAATGCATTACCTCAAAGGACTGAACTCCACTGAAAGTCTTTGCAACCTATAAGTGGTCTCCTGATTTTGAGCATGGCTTGTTTTTCAAAGGCCATGCAAATCTCAAATTGCAGCAAGCTTTTGCTGTTCATGGTTACTGCAGGCTTTTTTAAGGTTTGAGCTTCTTAAAAAGTCACCAAAATAAAATTCCATGGAAATTATAGTTTTCTCTGAATATGTTTGGCAACAAAGCCTGAATCTTTTTCATTATATTCAATATTATTTTTCCATTTCAGATTTTTCCTACCAGTATTTTTGCAGCTGTAGCCAAGGTAAGAGCTGGAGGAAATGCTTTGCTTTGTTGAACTAACAACAAAATGTCTTGGCTGGGAGGCCTAACACACAGTGTCCACCTTTGCATACATGAATAGTGCCATTAAGCCCTATGGATTTGCATACATCCTATTAAGGGTGCACACAAGTAGCCCACAATAGACTTTCTGTTCTACTGATTAAGCTACATCAGGGAATCTATCCTACAACAAAACCTGTGGGCAAATATTTTCCCCTGCTGACTGGTACCAGTACATTTCCTTGCAGCTCTGGGAAAGTCTCACTCCTGTATACCATTTTTTTCGACAGCTTTATGAAAAGGTTTCTCTTTGGTGCAAGCCTGTCAGGACTGTTCAGATGATGCACAGAAAGGCAACTATTTCTCCTATGCCTTCCCTACCTGTGGCAGAAGTGCATCAATGCAAGACAGAAGCAGGGGCTTGTACCTGCCGCCATGTAAGCTGAATCTCACACCACCTGGTACAAGACTCCCTGTAGCTCCCTTGGTCTTGGCAAATTTTCTCTTGGCATTTTTCTATCAAGCTATACCTCATCTGCTCCCATTCTGCAGAGCTGGCTTTAATATTTTCACCTCTCTAGCACAAACCAGCACAGAAAAACAACTATCGAGCACCCCCAGAAGTCACAGCTACAGTGGGAACAAGAGTTTGGGGCACATTTTTTTTTTTTTAACCCCTGCTGCTAAAAATACAGCTAAATCCTAGAAAACAGAACTGAATGGAAATGGCTGCTGGGTTTTTTAACAAGCATAGAAGATACAGTTTTAAAATGGGGCTTTTCTCCAGGTCTAGGCAAATATCTCTGGCCCCAGAAAAACTAACCCAAGGGTTCTTTTTAAATATTATCAAGAAAGCATATGCTCTGAGGTCAGAGGAAGTTGTAGCAAAAGGAAAACAGAAAACAGTTAACCTCCACCTTGTCTATAAATCAGAGCAACAGATGTAAAAGTAAGTGTACATTTGGAACCTACTGACCCAGAACACCAGCGCTGAACTTTTGTTTTCTCTCCTCTCCAATACAACTCCATCCTGTGATTTTTGCTCACAAGGCAGAGAAGACAGAGTAGTTTTGTTCTTTTGCAAGATTCACTGAGAAACATTTCTGCCTTGTCTTCTAAAGCATCTCCTTTGCTCAGGAGAGGTGAAGAAAGGCGTCATCATAGGACAACATAAGCCACATGGTGTTCTTAAATGCAGGAATCAGGTACTGCCAGACCTGAAGGAAAAAAAGCCAAACCACAATAACACAAAATCACTCTAGGATTGGACTAAGTACTCTCTCATCAACATTCAGCAGCAGTTCGATAGCAAAGAGGAGAAAAAAAACACCCCACAGACACATGAGACGGAAAAAAGATAAAAGGTGTCCTGAATGAAGAAAAATGTGTTATTTCTTAACTGAGCTGTGGATTAAGCAGAGAAAAGGGGCTCTGACATGGCCTGCAGCTCTTTGTTTATACGAACATTCTTCCAGTGATCTGAACCAACATCAGGTGGGAGTACATAGCTACTCCTCATCTATTTTCAGCACTCTGGCTCCTGTGCAAACTTAGAGAGGTACTAGGTACAAATTTGTGTGAAAAGACTGGGAAAAAATTATTTCAATGCTTCATGCAGAATCTTCAAATTTGATGCCAGGAAACACACTAGAATTTTGCAGGCTCACATTTACTATACATCAAGGTCCCAATCCTGCAGTTAAGCCTCTGTGAGCAGCCCTTTGTGGTCCATCCCAACTTTAGGAACACAGAGAATTATGGAAAGCTGAAAATCGTAGCAAGAAGAGTTCAGACACTGATTTGGCAACTAAAGTGGGAGGTCTGCAAAAAATAAGAATAGCAAAATATAAAATATTTATATAATTATATAATTATATACATAAGTACTTACGAATACATATATATATATATTAGCAAACTGAAAATTGGAAAAGCTCTTACAAGCCTTGATTTGTTTCCTTTCTTTAGAAAAGTTTTCACAAAATTCTATATCCTTTTTAAAGGACTTAGGAACCATTTTTTCTTTGTGAGGCTGGTACACTCCACATTGCAAACTAAACTCTTTACTTTGCACAAAAATTGTAAAACTGTTTTCCTGTGGCATAAAAAATTTTCCTTCATAACAGCAGAGCCTTTTCAGAAGATTTTGGTCTTAGGATCCAGCTTGTACATGATGGAGTAAATTTCTTAAGGGAACAACTGTGTTAAAATGAAAGTGAAAGCAATTGCACCGCTTTACAGATCTGGTTTTATATCACTTCCACAGGCTGAAAATAATTTTTCTGACACTGCTCGTGTTACACCGACACAAAAGTGATCCAAATTTGACCATTCAAGCTTTTTCAGGAGAAAATGAATAAATGTGTGTTATCCTACAAAGAGGTATATTATTCTCTTTGCTTGGGTTTTGTTGTTGTTGTTCTGACAGCTGAAAAAGGCAATTATTAGGACTTTTCTCTATAAATTTCTGCTTATTGTTTTTATATATTTTTATCTTTTTTTTTTATTTGTCTATTTTTAAGCCACCCTTCTATCTCACTTGCCTTTATCAATAGGGTTTGCATGACACCTGCAGGGAGATTCTTCATTAATTTCTACACATCGTGCACCCATTTATGTATACAATGTGGCATTTAAATATAAAAATAATGCCATGCTATACTGAAGAAGATTGCATCCACCAAATATTTATCTGGGAGAGACAGGGGGCTAGACAGATAGACATTTGGAAATGACGTTGGGGGAAGGACAGGTTGCAAATTGCTTGATCAATACAGTACAGCAATGGAGAGAAGAACTGAAAAAGCCCATGTCCTATAGGCATAAGGATAAATATGGGTCAGTGATGAGAATTCAATTGCCATAATAAAGAGATGTAAATGTAAATACATAACTTTCAATAATTGCCTTTACATCCAATGGCTAGTGCTTGAAATTAAAAAACAAAGCTATAAACCAGAAAGATAACATGAAAAGTAATAAGGAACAGTTGGGTCCCACTGTGTGCAACTGCTCTGTGTGCCCATTTTGCATCTGCAAATTCCTGTCTGTGCCCAAACCCATTTCTGGAGCTGGTCCACACAGCTTGTATAACCTGCTTCTAACAGCACTGATATTTAGAGGACGTGCACTCAACTATTGCTTATTTTCAGATGACTTCAAGGGCTATGGATGTCGCATGGACTAAATGTTCTCTGTCTGCAGATAGGGAAACTGAGACCTACAGAGAGCACAATTTGCATACTGTCCCCTGGGGACTCAGGGGCCAGGAGGAAAGGCCACTGCGTGAGCCTCCTTAGGAGTGGGCGATATTCAAGCCCTCTCTCTCGAGAAAACCCCAGTTCCTATCCCCACATGGGAGGATTATAGAAGGGTTTTATGCTATAAAATACAAAATAGCCCAAAACAGTGCTTGCCAGACAAGGAGGTACAATGCCTCTTGGTTCTGGGGGGTGGAGGGCTGCCCCTGCAATCTGTGAGGTTTCACACAATGTTTGTCCGTGGCTGGGTATCCCCACCCTTCTCTGGGTGACCCCACTGTTTGACTTCTCCATTGAAGCCCACCATTAGCTGTGACCTTTACCAAAATGCCTCACACCACATGGTCTCTACCTGAGAGTTGTAGCTAGAAAAATGACTTCCTCTTCATCTTTTAACTCCTCACTCCAGATACTGTTCTTTTCTCTCAGAGAAATTTTTTTACATCTCCCTAGCTCAACTGCACGACTGTAAAACATCTCTGTCTTCAAGAGTGTGTCTTTCTTGCCGTTGCATGAATCAGATGTATAAAACATGAGTCTTCCTTCTCAGCATGGGAGGCTGTTGGTACAGACTCCATTACAATACAGCATCAATAACAACCCTTTTCATGTTCATCATATCAAATTCAGACCTTTATAACTTCCTGACATATCTATTTTGCGGCCTGAATTTACCTGAATGTTGATTCTTCCTAAAATAAAATTATTTAGGCTGTAAAATAATTTTTCCAGATAGTTCCAAGAGTTAGCTGAAAGACACAAAACAAGAAAAAAAAAAGGCCCCATAAATTTTAATTTTGAAGAGAGTGAGAAACAAATAGATCTTGATAATAGCAGAATTTTGGCCTAAGTGAGTAACTGTTCACAAATTAGTCTCCTTACTGCAGATTAAAAGAATAAAAGTAAAAATATTAGTTATCTTTTTAAACTTTTAAATTGGTCATATCTGTGGGGGAGGGGAGTGCATGCATTTAAAAAAAGTCCATAATATATAAAATTTTCACACTAACAAGCCTTCCATGTTACTTTGTAAAAGATGATACAGGATTCCATACTGAAGGAAGTTCACCAATCTCATGTGAGATCATGATAGTAATTTTTTCCTTACAATAAATCTCCTCCTTTCCAAATGGTGTACTTAAGTCCTCCTCAGAGTTCTAAGATGTAATTTGTATGTGAAGCTATTTGAAGTTCCTAATCTCAAAAATCTTGAAGAGATGAAAGACATTAAAGAAATTAAAGGTTTTAAAGGTTGTTTGGAGGTTTGGGGTAGGTGAGTTGGGAAAAAGTTATTAAACGGCTATTTAGGGCTAATTCTCAGTTGCCTTTCACATCATATTGTCACACGTGCTTCATGATAAAAAGCAAGAGGCATGTAAGTGCCATCAAGCTGAGTTTGAAAATATTTACAATTATTTTGCACTGGAGTATACAGCTAAAGGAGGTTCAGAACAACTGGGAACAAGTCCTCTATCTCTATCTGCAAGAGTCCTTAGCAAGGTGTGTGTTGCATGAGACCTTTGTTTATTCGGGACACACTGTAAAAAGCAAGGACAAAAGTCAAGTGGTTCTAGTCAGCCAGAAAATGGGACTACCTGTTAAAACTATACTTTTTTTGGTTATTGCTTTCACAGTCCTTTGTTTCCTATTTGAAACAAGGCGGCAGCAGTTGCTCATGACTTCAGTTTCTTCTTCCACTGTTTCTGCCTACTAGTATCATATTACAATTTGTAGCAGTCCAGAAAACCTAAAAGTCTAACTAGGGGTGACTCCCCAATCCTTCATGTATTATTTTCATCGGCAGCACATGTTCTGTTAGGGAGGCTTTATTTCTGATGTTTTGTGTTTGTTTGGTTGGTTGTTTTTTGGTTTGTTTTTATATGGGATAATACCAGTCTTGTTTCTCCCTCCTCAGTTTAACATGGCAGTCAGGGAGCTCTACTTTCACCTCCCCAGAACAGTAGAAAAGGAAGTCTCTTGCACCCAGCAAAGGAGGATGTGTCACTGCCTTGGCAGCGAAGTCGATGGGAAACTTTACACTGGCTCCATCCAGGTCTGGATCCCACATGTTAACCAATCTGCATTTTTCCTCTGTCTAGGTTCTTAAATATCCTTGCCAGCATTGCATGGTAGCAAGCAAAGCCCTCAAGTAGCTGTTAAAAGTAGTAAGGTTTGATTATATTTTGTTCAGTGAAAACTATGCACCCTTCTTACAACTCAAATGCGAGTTAATGTCACTTCACGGAAAAGAAGGAAACCAGATCATTCGAATTACATGATTGTTGATGGATTAATTTGTGACAGAAGAAAGTGAAAGTAAGGTGGTGACAAGGGGATTAGTTAACAAGATGCAGTAAGAATGCTAGGAGAGCTGCACTTGCTTTACAAATACACAAGACTTTTTGAAGATATTGCTAGCATGACAGATAAAGGGAATGTAGCTGCATTATATATTTAAATTTTCCAAAGGCATTGGAAAAGATACTGCACAAATGGCTTATTTTGAAAATAAAAGCCCATGTGATGAAGAGAAAGCTGCAAAATGAATTAAAATGTAAGAAGAAAGGAGGGGGAGTAAAGGAATAATGAATATAATACACTTAAAATGGAAGGTATTCTCCTGAGAAGAATCATAGAGCTCTTCAGGCTTAAACCAGGGTATCTGAACCTTGTTATTTAATCTATATAATGCTTTGCTTATAGACTTGTTTGACTGAATTGATGAAAATACTTTATGGGAAGCAGATTTAATTTTTTTTTACCTTTTATAGAATTTATACTATATTCAAAGTATGAAGTTTCTTCCTTGATATCACAGAGATGGAAGAAGAAATTAGCAATAGCCTTTTCATTACAAAGCCCACATGCTTAACTGTTATAGAAATCCTTTCCCACTTCTCACACAGAAATTATTTTTCTGTAGTACCTCTGGTATGTCTCTTCTTACACTGAGCACCTGGAACCTCTAGAAAAGAAGTACCCGGTGGAGTCTGTTACCCAGAGGTGTTTCTTTCAATTAGTTTCTCTTTTCAGCCTTTGTAAATCATCGGCTCACTGCCTTCATGAGCTATTGTGTTATTAGATATCCATGCACAGATTTTACATGGTCCCATTACCTGCAATTTTAGGACTACACTCGTAGAATGTGAGAAGCCACTATGCCATTCTTTATGGACAAGGGAAAAGAGACAGAGAGAAACTTAAGTGTTTGTCCCCTTGAAAGTAACAACATGAGGTATTGCAAAATTTAAGACATCACATAATCAAATCCCCAGTCATTAACCCTCCATGAGATTAATGAACCTAAACTTGGTTTGTCCTTTTGCAAAGAATATGACTGAAAGGGCAGAGTAAGCTGAAGCCTAAAGCATTCACACAGAGGTAGGCCTGCATTCAAGTTCTGCTGCTGCTGCAACTACACCACAAATTCCCCTCATAGCTCTGCCAGTTTCCATGTGTATACCTTAATTGCAAAACACTTGAAGTGTAAATTCATCTTACTGGTGTCACTCTGTGCTTTATAAATGATTTAGTAATGAAAAAGGGATTGTCTCTTTCTTCTAGTCCTATTCATCTGTCACATGGGTGTAACTTGTCTTAGATCACTGCCATGACAAAGGCAGAACAAGGATCTGAATCCAGTTTTTCCCACCCCAAGGAAAGTGATATTAGCACTTACTCAGTCTTGTGTTGACACAAGTCAAAAAAAAGAGATCTGTGTTTCTAGGATACATGCTTCATTAAACCAAATTCTAAGTAATGTGTCTCTTCTGGGCAAGTGTTCTTCTGTCTGTATCCTCCTATATGGCTGTGAACTGTGATATAGAGGATAGTACCTAAGAACCATCTAAAGCCTCTTTTGAGAAACACAAGATCCATCAGGGCCAAGACATTTACCAAAAGATGCGTGATGAAAAAATAGAGAAACTAAATCCACTGCTCCTAAGATCATAGTCCATGTAAAAAACATTTTTTTGCTAACATAAAGAGAATGCCATGGTACTTCTTGTCATTAGCCACAATACAATTTGGCCCCTGCCACAACAAAGGTATGGTATTTTACCATCTTTCCACATTTGTTAGCTAATTTTGTCTCCTTTTTAACCACAGTTTCGAAGAAAATGCTGGAATTTGCTGAAGAACATAGTAAATTTGTTTGGTTTTGTGGTGGCAATTGCAGAGAATAACAATTCAGAGGACATTGAATCAGGTTAAATGTGGTTTCCCAAGAGGGCAGGAACTTTTAGCCTGAATGCCATCTTCTGCTTCTAAGCCATGTTGCTTTAAGTAAGATCAGCAGAGGTGGTTAAATACATGGGCCCTGATCCAATAGAAAAACTCTAGTGACTTGAACAAAGCTGTGGCAGACATTACATAAATAAGACAAACAGCCACTGTGTCAAGGATGTTCTTGCCAGCCCAGTTCAAGATAAAATATTCCGCACATCTCAAATTTAAACTGCTTAATTCTTCTCAAATCAAATACTACATGCAGACACTATGAAATTTCTTGGAAGGCAAATGGTGCCTAAAGTAAATTTTTAATGTGTCCAAGATCAAGATTTACTGCTTCCTTAGGGAATGTGGACTTCAGTTCTTTTCCAACATGAATCATATAACCTCTTTTTTGTTGATATCCAGGCATCTGCAAAATCCTTCGAAGGACAAGAAATTATGGAAGTACTTTGGCTCAGATATTATGAAGAGAGAATTTGATATGAAAGATTGCAATTTACAATATATTTTGGATTGTTTTTTATGTTGCAATTGGGACAGGATATACTGTTACTTTGGGTTCTTACAAATTTCCGAGATTTAGCTTTAAAATTCATGAATTGAAGTACAAAGTCCACATGAAGGCATTCTTAAATTTGTAGTCCATCTCCAAATAAATGTACCTGCAATTGAGAGAAAGAGAAAACATACAAATGGTCCACAGCAAGCTTCTAACATGTCTTCAAACAGTTGTTTTCTGTGACCATTAGTGGTTGGAAGACATGGTTCTACTCTGCTATGCACAACTATATTAAAACCAATAATATTAATTTGACCCTGAATTAAATAGGAAAATAAACTGTGCAAAAAACCCAGCAATGATTGGAAGGGAAAATATCAGGAAATGAATGGAAGTGAATTCTAGAGACAATAGGATAATTCAGAAGATACTTCCGATGTGCTCTGCTCTTCTTGAATTTCCTGATCTGTCTTCAAGGTCATATGTGCATAATGCCAATGGATTGTGCTTGCTTTAATGAAAGCTATCATACTCATCAGCATGATTTGAGGAACAGTTACAACATCAAACTGCAAACTAAAGAAAGAAAAAATTGTTGACCACATCTGCCTAGAAATTCAGATGGAACAGAAATTTCAGCAAGACTCAAAAGTCCAACCAGCAGAAAAAACCAAACCTCTGGCTGCATGTCTACTGGATGGCATATAGTGTATTTTGATTCATTTGTTGTCTCTCTCTCTCCTTTCCAACTTCAGAAAGCCTCAAGGTGCCATGATTTCTGTGAACCTGTTCTGCTGTGCACTGAGGATATGTTCAGGGCTAATATAGCACAGACTTTGCACAGATCATCAGAAATCTACTGAGGGAAAATTGAAAACTTGAGGGAAGGCAGAGTAAACCCTCAGAGGAAGAACTGGCAGGAAACTATCCACCCAAAGACTTTCCCTTTAAAGACTCAATGGTAAAAGAATAATAAAAAAAAAGCCAGTGTTGGTTGTGGGGTTTTTTTTCTTATTCTGGATAACTGGCTCTGTATTTGATGCTCCTGGCCATGACATTACATTTTAATTGCCTTTAATGCCAAATACACTGGCGTTTTAGGATTGAGAACCCAAACATCAGGTCAATCAAGGCTCTTTTGTAACAAGCTGCAAACATGCACCACACAGCAGAAGGTAAAAAGGTGTATCAGTATCATCAGGTTTTACTTTGGAATGTGGGGAGTATGTTAGGTATGGAATGGCTTTGCTGTTCAGGAAAACATTAAGTATTGAATAGCAAAGAAAATAGGATTGGCTAATTTTAACATGAGTATAGATGCAAAATTGTTGATGCTGGCTTATTGCTACAGGGAGGTGTTAGCTGTCAGATCCTATTGATTTCAGCTTAGATGTCTTAATTAGTCAATCCTATTGATTTCGATGAGGATGTCATGAAAAGTAATTACTCCACATTCAGCGTAGTCATTTTTGTATTTTAGCATCTTTTCTCCTTCAAAAATCAGACTTCTTAAATTGCTAATGGCACTAATACCAAGAAGGCAACCAGACTATTTGGCGTAAGAATCAAAACTAGACTCCCAAGACCACTTATCATCATTTTGACAGTTTTTGAAACAGACCACCAGAGCTACACTCAAAACTGTCAAAAAAAGTTGTGTTTCAATACTGCTTCTTCCCCAAGGTCTGATTACAGTTTGGTATTCTTAACTTACTTATTGAATTTTCCCTCAAGTAGTCTTTGTGCCTGAAAATTGTTGAGCTGTTCCATCGTATTAGCAAGAAGTGCTTGTTCTAGTAGTGTACAGCAGGGACAACAAAGCTCAACCAGTGCTATGTCACCTCATTCCTTTTTCCACACTTCTCACTTATTTATTTCATGTCTGACATCTTCTCTATGTCTTTGTATGATCAAAGTCAGGAAAGCTAGTTTTTGGTGCACTGACTATGGATCAAAGAGTATTTTTATCAAAAAAGATTGTGTTTGGCTAAAATCAATATACATATTTTATAACACATTTCAGTTTAGTCTCAAGTGTTTGGGTCATGTTTAATTTAAAATTAACCACATTTTATGGACAAAAGACCACAAGTAAAAGACTTAATTCATAGAATAATACTAACCACACTAGAATGTGAATATATTTATACAAATTGCAAGAAAAGTTCTCCAGAACTAGGACAGCAGGGAAAATGGCTTCTGCTGCTTTATTGAAATAATAAAGAAATACATACACACACACATAAATAAATATAACAAAGCCAGAAATCTTCATGAAATGTACCAAAGATCTTCAGGAAGTGTTTTTAATTACCAAAGTAGAGCACAAAAGTTTGACCACACAATGGCCCTATCTGCATGATTCTGTCTTCCCAAGTAAGGTTAACACAAACTTTTAGTTTTTCTCTTTTACTGAGCTTGTCCCAAAGCATTCCATTTAAGGCTGGTTGCCGATCAGCAGTTTTCCAATGTGATTACCAAAAGCAGGTCTTGAGTTTTAAGAGCTGAGTAGATTATTTTAGGGGCTAGGAATACTACTTTTGGAAGAAGAACTGCACAGAGATAAGAACATATTTACAAACTAAAGGAAGAAACCTGATGTAATGGCATTTGACAACAAAAAAAACAGAGTCCATAGTTCAACAATTTCTTGCCCATTCCTAAACAGATTTTTCCCCTCATAATGTTGAGACTGGGGAAAGTAACAGAATATAAAATGGGCAGAGATAAACAGAGAAAATGTTTCTTGACATGGGCTCACTGCAAAACACTATTCTCTGCATAGATATGAGGTTCCCTGGTTGTTGTCTCACCAGTCCTTGGGGCATCATTGAAATAAAAACTCATCACCACCTATTAGTCCAGAAGTAGCACTGGTGAGCTGCAAGGCTACTTCACATACTCTTCTTGCAGTTGCTTGTTTTCAGAAGTAAAGGATGAAACAGACTAAAGAGATCCCTTGTAGCTTATATCTAGGATATTGTGATCTTGTACACATGCCCTGCTTTCACAGAAAAATAATATAATTTTTCTAGTAATTTGCACAACAGAATGAGTTGAAGACAGTTCATTGACTAATTTCCAACACAAGAAGAGAAAACACTGTATTAACACCTTCTTAATTTAGATTGGATTCTGGTAGTTTAAGAGGATAATATTTGGTTCACATAATGGTACTGAAAGCATATCAAAGATTCTGGTAATCATGTAGTTTACTATATCTTCAAAGACAATGAACATTCTGTAATGCCTGTTGGATTGGTTTTATATTAGGAGTAATTGTCTAAATATTTAAACCTGTGCCACATCTACTATAATAAATAGTGGTTTATCATAGAATTGAGAATGATTTCTTAAACTATAAATTTTTATAAAGTCACTGTTAAAGCATCATTTCTTTCAATGTTTTAGTGTGGTGTTATGTAATTGTATTACTATTTTATTATAAGTCAGCAATTTCCTGGCATGGCATATTGTACTTGCTTAAATATGTATATTTCCCTCTTGAAATCAGGTGGCTTTTGTTTTTCAGACTTTCTGAGCACCTGCTGCCTGCCGGGATGAGCAGGAATGGAAGTACCATTTTCTCAGTACCTCAGAAATTAAGGAAAAAAACAGGGAAACAAACAAATAAAAAACAACCCCAAGAATATCTATGGGAATTCTGTTCTGAGAGAAATTTAAAGGAACTGGTGTTCTTTCTGGGATTTCAAAATGTAATAATCTATGCATTTATTTTGTGACACTTTCTCTGAAGGTCATTTTTGAATCTTGCTGTATTTGTACTCTATTGCTGTATCAGCTTTTTCTTCTGTGAGGTGTCAAATCTGCCCCTTTCTCTTTGTGCCTTAAATGTTCAGATTTGACCCCAAAGTCTAAGCTGTGGAAACTGGCCAGGAAGTTCAATGATACAATAAATCCTTGGTGAACTTTGTGACTTTAATTTTAAAACCTTTTTATATCTATTTTTTATTCAGCTGTACAAGTTAAGTGCAATGTGGTCACTTAGATCTTCACAGATACTGTGACTACTGTATTTGTAGTGTGCAAGATCTAATAACCAAGGGAGGATTTTTTGCATTTCAATATACCCTCCTGAATACCAAGAGTATTGTTTTGTATCTTTGTCTGCAAAGAACAGTGCTATAGGAATGAAAGGTCTTGTACTGCAAAATGACTAGGCCAGAAGGAAGTTTCTTTGTAATACCCGCTGAGTTCGTTCCAGATGTTCCTCACAAATTTGAGTTTAGTTCAGTGTGTATATTAAGGTGATAGTCTATAGCATGCTAAACTTTTATGATTTTGAGGGGGGGAAAAATAGTGTCTTCAGGTGGCATATTAATCTGGAGTTTCTGTGGGAGAAGGAAGATGCATTTATCTTACTTTGGATATCTGAGTTAGTGTGTACGTAAGATGTAAAATGATACTGCAAGAGGCAGTTTCAGCCTAAAACTTATGAAACAGTTGGAATAATTCAATGTTTATTATATAATTGATAGAGAACCAAGAAATTGAATCTGCTAAGAATTCCTAAAACATTCTGCCAGTCTTTATGTGCATACAGCAGTTGATCAACGTAATATAAAAATATATACATATACAACTCCTGTATGTATATACCATAATATCATGCTTTATTTAAATAAGCTTACAAATATACTTTTAAAATAAATAAATGTCTAAAAATTTTGCAACAGAACCTTCCCTGTCAAAAAATATATTTCTGAAGGATCTCAATACCAATATACATCACAGCTCAATTTCTTCTAGCAATCTCAAATTTTTACTTCTGTTTTGCTTTTGTCGCACTAAAGTGAATTGGAGATGTGGATTATTTTGTGTGCTGATGTGTAAGAGGGTTATGCGTCAGAAATATGGCGTCTCAATTTCTTATTATTCTCCTCTACAAACCTCTGGCCTGTGGAGTTCTTATGAAACTTTTGGGTTGCAACAGAAAAAAATACATTATCCATCTGACATCTTAACATGAATAAGTCAAAGACCAAAAGCAGCAAATTTAAAAATCTCCTTTTTTTCTCTGGTCAGAAGGATATTATGAAAAATGGGGACTGTCAGAGGTGGCTTTGCGTTAATGAGCAAAGTTAGAGAAAAATACTGTAGAACTGTAGGCAGGGGCTGTAAAGTCCACAGGTCCTGGACTTTCCTAATTGTTACAGTTTCATCAGTTTCATACAATTTTTAGGAATATATTAAACAAAGTTTGAGGAAGGGAAGACTGTGCCTTGCATAAGGGCTCTTCTGGGTGCTGGGCTGCAGCACCATCCAACACTCCATGGCCACTGCACTGCCACAGCCCTCCCTGCCTGTGGGACCCCCCGAGATGCTGGCCAGCAAGGCAGGCACCCAAGGAGCATGCTGAGTCCCAGAGGTGAAAAGTGGCCGTCACACAGAGGTGAGATGGGAGACAAATGTATGTACAGAAAAAATAACCTGCTCTCATGAGCAATTCCTCTTTTTCCTTGGGGAAAACTTGGCTTAGTTTTACTACCATAAGTTACAAAGATAATAAATACAGATTTCTTCCTCTCCTCTGCTCCCATTTTCATATCACCAAGAAACGAGAGTTGTTTTCTTACTCATCCTTTCAACTGTGCTAAAATTTACTTGTTCATTCGCATTTATCTTTTTTGCCTTTTACTGAGAAAAAAAAATAAACCAAACCTGTTTATTACCTTCACCCTTATAACTTTTGACATACTTAATAGACTAAAAAAGTTTTTTGGGTGACCAAATATATTTCTACTTTCCTTTTCCAGTGTTTTGTTGGCTTGTTCAGGAGAGCTCATGTATATAAAGCTTTGATTCATCAGATCACTCAATCCCAGGTTTAAATCTTTTTGAAACTCACAATTAGGTGGGTGTTCTACTGAGTCAGTTCTTCAAGATGTGATTTTCTTTTATGAAAGTGATGTGAGTTATAATAAAATGAAGGGACCATCGAACTGGTTCAAAATTGCTCATTTAATTTCTGTGTGTTTTTTTCCCCTTTACTGTGCCTGGTAATATTAATATACCTGTAAGTATCAATATAATTTCACACAGTTTATTCAGAAGAAAAACATATATTGTCTCTTTGTCAGTTGTGTAAGACCTAATACAAAGAACAACAGATTCTCATGGTATAGTTCAAGTATCCTACTGTCAATGTGTTAAGCTGATTGACCTTAATGTGTCTATCTTGCAGTTAATGTAAATTTTATTTTGCCTTGATCACCTCTCTGAGCAACACATGCAAACTAGGGTTGTGCAGTGATTTAGCATGTGTGGCCAGATGATTTCCTGGCCTCTATCCTCCAGAGAAGGAATAAACAGTCTGGCCTGTGCTGATCCCCACGGCATGTCCAGCTCCTGTAAACCCCTGGAGGGTCAGATGAGCTTCCTCTGGAGCTCAGTCTCATATCGAAACCCATAGGCTCACGCGGAAGTTCAGACTGAAGCCGGCGGAATGCATGAGGCCAAATACAGTATTGCATACATCTAGCCCTTTTTCAGGGTACTCTGAAGGCCTGGCTAGAAATAAAAATGTTTCTCACTCACAGAGAATATGTACAAGCCTGTAAGGCTTACGGGATCACAGTAAGTTATTGGTACTGAGGTGGTCCTGGTTTGCCAGTGTATCAGCCCTGGAGACAAGCTGGCTCCAGACAATACCCTCTCCTGAAGCATTTGTAATTGCAACAAGTGACAGAATCACAGCAGTGCTCTTCTTCCACTGAGCATTTGCTCCTTAAGTTTTTGCACGAGCAATTTATTCTCATATACATAATATCCGTGCCCTGACTCCTCTTTATACACTAAATAGAGGAATAATAAAAATAATGAAACCTGCAAAAAAAACCCCGAACAACCAAAAAACCCCCAGCGAAAGCCTCATCCTATTCAAAGCTAAATCCAAAATTTCTTGGTGTTCATGAAGCTTCAAGTCAGATTTTGCATAGGGTTTCATATATCCAATAAGTCTTTCTTCTCAAGGCTAAAAATTGACCTTACTTTCTGAAGAAAGAATAGGGAAAGATGTCAGGACATTACGAAAATGCTTTTTTGGTCAGTCGCTTCTGTCTAGTAATTTCAACAATTGTCCCCTTAGTACTTCTGTACAATCACTAGATGACATCTGCCATCTGCCTGCACTCTGAGATTTTAAAGGCTACTTTAGTTGTACTACATTTTATTACCATGTGCGAGACCAATATAAATCTACACTCTAGGAAATGATAAATAAGTACTGGAAAGAAAAGGATCTGTGCCAAACATCTTGTTTGGACAGCACAAAAAAATGTTCTTTCAGTCAGTATATACTCACTGGAAATACAGCCCCACCAGACAACTGAATATTTGTTAGAGTGATTCTGGCAGAGATCCTTTAAATCACCTTCCTGTTCCTTTGTTACCTCACCTTTCAAGTATCTGGAGTTTAGTAGATAGTTCTGAAGAATATACAGTTGTCTGCTACTTTTTTCTATTACTAGCATGAACCAGGGCATCAGAACAAGCAAATGACTGGAGAATATTATTCCCAAATTGTTCTAGGTTCTGGTTTCTGCCCATTTGCTTCAGTGCCTTGAAGTATTTTGTAATTTTATTTCTTGAAAAAATAAGCTGCAGCGCTATATTTATCCAATCACACTTGCCTAGCAAATTCAATCAGCAGAATTTGCTCTGCAGGCACTTGTTTGTTTTTTGGTGGTGGTGGTCAATTACGCAGTGACAATTGTCAGGACACTGGAACACAACTGAGTTCCCTAACAGGCAGGTCAAATGATATTTCAGCTGGTAAGTAGTCGAAGCTCAATTAATACATGAATCATTTAAAACCAAATTGAACAGAACAGTCAATAACATTCTTTTGGGAGTAATCTTGCACTTGCAGAGGGATCTGTCTGTTCAGTAAAGCAGCCTCAGGGCTTCTCTAACCTTTGCCTGAGGGCTGGTCCCCACTCAGCAGCCCAGGACAAGGGGAGGGCTTAGGTAACTGTTCTTCTTGTTGTGCATTCCCACCCTTCATCTCCAGATTGAACCACGCCCTTAATCATCACCTGACGCTATCATCACTTTGCTCCTTGGCCACTTCCTCCCTATCCAACACCTTAAATGAAAAGCCATGGGGAAACCAAGATTGTTCATTTTACTATAATTGAAAACCCTTTTTTTTATATTATTTTATTATTTTTATTGCAACTTTTGAACTTGCAGAATAAGTGCAATTGGGACATTAACAGCAAGCTGAGAACATTCACAGCCATCAGACTTAGGCATGTACTTCCTGCTTCTAAGCATGATGAAACCCCATACACGCTTAAGTCTCACAAATTTCACCACACTATTTCCAGGTAAAATTATTGCTGTCATCACATGTTTCATTCTCTATCAGTTTTACTCTAGATTCATGTAGCAGCTGTATTATATTCAATTATATTTATTTTTAGAATTTGCTTTCTTCTGCCACTATTTCTGCATGCATAGGATAATTAAGAAACCAGACTTGGGGAAGTGGCAAAGAATGTTCCTAAGATAGCACTGAAAACAAGGTCTACAAAGGAATCCAACACAAGTACGTGCCTGTGCTGCATAGCGCAGCATAGGTGAAGAATGCCAAGTTAGCACAGACATACCTGAAAACTCAAGCGTGGTCCTAAAAGCAGTTTAGCCATATCAGTGCATTATATCTTTGAGATTATGTTGTACTGGCACAGGTATCATGTCTGCAGTATGACAGCTGGCATGACAGTGAGAGCCCAGAGGTGGTACAGAGGCCACAGTATCATCCTGCAGCATGAAGAAATTGCTGAGCAGTGATTGTTCAGCATCATCAAGTTTTGGAGTGGGATATCTATAGGCCGGTTTTTGCCTGTTCTCCAACATCAGACTAGATATGAGGAAAAATTTGTTTACAATGAGGATGGTGAGACAGCGGAGCAGGTTCTCCAGAGAGGCTGCAGATGACTCATCACAGGAAATAATCAAGGACACGTTGGATGGGGCTCTGGGCAACCTGATCTAGTGGAAGCTGTCCCTGCTCATTACTGGACCAGATGACCTTCCAAGGTCCCTTCCAACCCAAACCATGATATGATTCTATGACCAAAGAGCAGCTGAGGTGCTAACTGCCATCCTCAAAATTCGTCTCCATCTAACACCATGGTCCTATGAAAAAGCTCCTAAATTTTTACTTGTATACACAGCCAGAAGTGTCTTAAGCCTTAACAGCTCTGAACTTGAACAAATTTCCTCAAGGAGACCCAAAAAGGGGGAAAAGGATGAAGAAGAAGAAAACCACCTGTTCTGCATTTTAGTAGCCAGCTCAGTGGTTAGCACACATGTGAATTCCCACATGAGAGATATCTGCACTAGGAACATTTAACTGCCTAGCTCACTGGCCAC
This sequence comes from Ifrita kowaldi, assembly GCA_013398055.1. Classification (NCBI taxonomy): domain Eukaryota; kingdom Metazoa; phylum Chordata; class Aves; order Passeriformes; family Cinclosomatidae; genus Ifrita; species Ifrita kowaldi. The sequence continues at coordinate 526,992 of VZRS01006125.1, forward strand.
CTGTCAAATTCTCATTCTTGATTTAGGTTCTCTGTCCTTACCGTATTGGAGACATACTTTTAATGATAACCATGGCATTCTAGTAAGCTAAATTATGAGATCCCTGAGTTACCCAGTAGTAAAGGAAGGTTTCATGCTTGTTCCTCAACAGGGGTTTGCTCAACGAGGCTGAGTGTTTCCATTCAGGATGCATCTTTCCCCAGCACTGGATGCTTGAGATGTGTCAGTCCCTGGTCTTAGAGAGAGATTCTGTAGATACAAAATTGGGAAAAGGCTTCCACAAGGGAAAATATATCACTGCTACTATAAAGATCTCAACTTACTCTTTTCAGTGATTTATGTACTGCTAGTACATAAACCTTTTTGTCCCTATATGTACCGTAAATGGTAGCCACATTTTTTTCAGATATGACAGACTCATGTAATAGGTTATTTTTTTCCATTAGAACACATGCCATTAAATCCATTATCCTTTCTAGTTTCTCTGTCAGGGCAATCAGTCTCTTTGCTTTGCTACAGTTAATGCCACTATTAATTAATCTTATCCTTAATTCATAACTCATATATTTTTTAAAGTAAATGTACAGCTTGTAATGAGCCGGACTGACAGATTTTGAGATCAAAGGCACAGATCCTCAGAGATACATGCACACTTAATTACTATTTAGGTAGCCAGCTTTCATTGATTTCTGTAGTAGTTAGGTGACTAAATATCTTTGAAGACCGGTGCCGAAGTTTAGATTCATGTGTTAGTTATAGCCCAAAGTTCCCATCACTAGATCCACTTTGAGGAGGGCTGTGTCAAAAGGTGTTAGAACAAAGTGCAGGCTCTCATAGTCCCGTCAGCCTCCAACCTTGCTGCAAAAATGTGAGGGCAACTATTTGTGGGCACAGCTTTGTGATTGGACGAAAGTTTCTACCCAGCTGGTGGCTGAACATTCAGTCCCAACAGTGCTTCTCACATAGATCATAGGATCATAGACTCATTAAGGTAGGAAAAGACCCCCAAGATCATTAAGTCAAGCCTTTGACCAAACACCACCATGCCCACAAAATCATACAGGGAAGTGCCCACTTATGTGGGGAGCCTGTTCCAGTACTTAACCATTCTTTCAGCGAAGAAATTTTTCCTAATGTCCAACCTGAACCCCACCTTGAGCACCTTGAGGCCATTACCCTTGTCATATCGCTAGCTGCCTGGTGAAGAGGCCTAGCCCTACCTCACCTCAACTTCCTTCTCTTGTCCAGGCTTAGCAATCCCAGCTCCTTCAGCCACTCTCATAAGACTTATGTTCCAGACCTTTCACCAGCTCCATTGCCCTTCTCTGGACATGGTCCAGCACCTCAATGTCTTTCTTGTAGTGAGGGGCCCAAAACTAAACACAGGACTTGAGGTGTGGCCTCATCAGTGCTAAGCGCATGGGGATGTTCGCTGCCTTGGTCCTGCTGGCCACACTATTTCTGATCCAGGCCAGGATGCCATTGTCCATCTTGGCCACCTGGACACACTGCTGGCTCATGTTCATCCAGGTCTTGACCAGCACCCCTAGGTGTGGATGGAAAGAGCTACATGTTTCCTTCAAAACCAAAGTCCAAGGATTAAAATCACAACTTTCCATCTGTGATTAATTTTATATTCAAAATTATGAGGATTTGAGAGAGCCTTTGTGATTCATAGAGGACTCTTATCTCAGAATAAACTTGTCTTCTTACGTTATTTCTTGTGGATGGGAGAAAACATCCATTCTGCTGAAACTGGGTGAGGTCTTTTTATAGCTGTGGCTGAAGCAGCAGTAGTTTGTATGATGGGCTGCAGCACTGCAGTGTTTTCTGTTCCACAGGGTGGCACGCAGTGGCACACTGTCTATCCCTACGTGGGATAGACATGTCACAGTGTGCTCGCCTTTAAGCCTACCAGCAGCTCCAGTGAAGCCAGCCATGACTCTAAGTTAAGTTTTGTTCAAGTGCTCTGTTGGATCAGGTCAGGGTGCTAAATGGTTGTTTAGATTCTAGCTCAAATGTCCTAGCCTGAAGAGCTCTACCTTATGTTCTGAAGGCAGATTCTTTTATACACTAGGTTATAAAGTAAATGATACCCAAATACTCTTTAATTTCTAAGATCCCTATTATCTTTCCTCAAGTTGGCTTACTCATTCAACAAAATGTGGCCAAACTGTAAGGTAGGCTTGCTATGGCCTTTAGTAAAATTTTCCTTTCAATAATACTATAATGCTTTGTATTATGTCATAAAATTGCACTGTAATATTTTTCATATAAAGAAACAAAATGCCCAATGCATGGATAATAATCATTCCAATGTAGCAGCAGCTTTAGTGGAGGTTGAGCTACCTTTATTCCACATAAAAAGAGGCCAAAAGTAACTCCCTTCCAGTCACAGGGTGATGTAGCCCTACAGACATGCTGGAGCAGGCACTCTGCTGCTCCCTAGCATTAGGGGTCACCTGTGCCACTTAGCCTCATAACCAGGGAGGACATGAGTCACGTGGGACTGACCGAGCACTCTCAGTGGTATTCCTCATCATCTGAAATGAAAGAATATTAAAGGAGCTCGACATTTTACTTCAAAGGCCAACAAATAACTCTCAGTGTCTCCATATATAAAGCAAATGACAGTAGACAATGGGCACAGCTTTGGCCCTGCAGTGGTTGTAGTTTAAAACAAAGTGACAGGAAATAATGAGGTTTAAATTGGTGAATTGGTTTGTGTGTTCTGGGGATTAACCTGTAATACACAGTGCACCCAAATTACAGAACTTCGGAGATGAGCCACTTTAAAGCATCGTAGCACACACTCTGACTGCAATGATGCCTCGTTTACAGGAATACTGGTATACCTCATTATTCTCCCACAGTCACATCATAAACTTAGACTAAAATCTTAAACTACCTTGCAATAAAATCAAGTGGTTTTAGAAGATAAACACAGCTGAAAACTATTTTAATAAGGTGCATGACAGAGAAAGTGAGATTCATCAGCTGAGGTTTAAGTGTTACATTTTTACTAATGTGTCAAAATCACTATTTATGAATGAAATGACGTGCAAAGAGCCAAAGGATGACTCACACATTTGTGCTTTTTAAACAAAAGAATGGGATGAAATAACTGTGCCGTTTGCATCCTTCCGAACACTCCCCATAACAATCCAGATGTGGCTTTAACAGAGAAAATGAATGGCAGCACATAGACCTTTGTGTCACCATATGTCTCCCTGTGACGTGAGGAACTACCATGCAGTCGCTAACACATGCAGAGGTCATACAGAGCAGGTGGTGAATTCAGCAGCAGTGAGTAATAGAAATGACAGGATGCTCTGCATCCTTCTAAATCTGCTGCTGTTTTCTCTTGCCTTTTCCAGATATTCTAGTAGGCATGGGGCGTTGTTCCAGGAAACTCAGCCTGAGTTCACATGAAATGGGGCTGGCAGTGTGACAACACAAGTGGTGTAAGCTTGATGGGTTCAAGGATTCTCAGGCACAGGATTCAATATAAATTAAGCTGTAAATAAATAAGGACTCTTACTCTGGGAAAGATAAGATTCAGGTGAGCGGGAGGACAGGGCAATGCAATTAATAGTTATTACACTAAAGAACCTTTATCACCAGCAAACAATATTATTAGGGTTGAAGACAGTAATTTGAGGAAATGGTTCTATTCACTTGCTTCAGTTGAAGTAGGTTCCATGAGTCTATTTATTGTGCTGGAGGAGGTATATTCTTTGGATTGGAGAGTTTCCACAGCTTTGGCTTTTTATTGACCTTTTTATGTCTTCATTCACTGCCCCCACTCCTCCCTTAGCAAGCAGAACACAAAGATGACATCTGACATACCACAGTCAATTCCAAGCATTTAAAATCTGAAAAGAGCTCTCAAAATACCAGAAAGATTGGCTTGTATAAAAAATCAATAAGCTGAATTATTTCCAAATCAAAATAATATTGCACCTTATTTTTCTGCATGTAAGTTTCATTGTTTGAGGAGGTTCTCTGTTAACCATGGTGCCTTCAAGCTTGCTCTGACCATGACAAAAGGAAGATTCCCTTTCACATACTGATATACCTGCAGAAGCTGAGGCATTGCAAAAGGCAATAGCGCTGTGTTAGTTCCTTGACTAACTGCCCTTCTGTGCTCTTCAAGCCTTCTTGGATCTATCCTCCCTAAATGGGTACCCTTGAGACTTACAGCACTATATATTTTTTTCCCACTATATATTTTTTTCCCACTATTACCCCCTATCTTCAAAGTGAAAATTTCTACTTAAGTAGGTGTCTCCTTCTATACGACAAAAGCCGAAAGCTCCAACAGTGCCTTCCTCGTGAACAGGGAAATGGGGATTCCTCTCCTGCCGTCCAGAAGGACTCCATCCCTCTTTTCATTTTCAAATTATTTGTTGGTTAATGAGCAGCACCTCGGGCTGTCAATCTCTGAAGAGGCACAGTGTCACAGGGATGGAATATCTGCCTCTGTGTGTTTAATCACACTATGCAATTTTAATAAACCTGCAAAAAAGCCCACATTAAAATAGAGGACAGATCATGCTACAGTTAAATTGTGATTTTCGTGTTGAGATAAAAAATGGATATTAATGTTCATGTTGCAAAAGTGTACTTCACAGAACATAAATTAAATATTTAAAGTTTGTTATTTCATAGTACATCTGTCTGCATATTTGAGAGTATTGTTCCATTTTATTACATTTCTGATCAAGACTAATGCTCATTAAAAATCTAATATGACAATGAAAATTTTTATATGGAAAATTCTTGTCCTCTATTACAATTGCTATCTGCTCCACTTTTTGGAAACCACAGTAAATTAGACCTGGGCCACAGTAATCTTAATTATATCTTGAAACAGATTATGTTGGGAATATATTGAATAAACTCTTTCGGTGAGATTGCCTTAGCCTCTTAATTCAAAATCTATGTTCATATGCTTACATTATTTAAATTACAAAAGGCAGGCATCTGAAAAACGGGATGCTTTGTTGGGCAGTCATATTAACGAAAATTCATTCAATTGTGAGGAGGTCAAAAAAACAGGGGAGAAAAAAACTGCTTGCTGATCAAAATGTAACATGAGCCGCACCATTTCATTTAAGCAGCAAAATGCATAGACTAAAAAAAGACAATTCAGTATGATCTCAAAACTGTGTTCTGTGAATTTGTCATACTTTTAGCTAGAGAGCAGTTGTAACCCAACCTATTTACGTGCTTTATTTGAACAAGACAAGAAGTAGGGGCCATTCTAATAGGTGACACAAGCATATTGGGCGGCTGATGTGAAAGTGACAGATGAGAATATCACTAGGTCCAACACTTCGGTTTTTTCTCCAAAGTTGTATCAAAGTGAAATGTTGACTCTGAGTGCAACTAAAAACCTGACTAAGTTTTTATCTTGTCTCAGTTGGCCTTGGAGAAGCATGAAACAGAGCATGACACAGCAGGTGATACAACTGGCCAGTTCAGCTGTGTCACATGCAACAAGGTGTGATGATAAAAGGGGATTGGTGACAGTAAGCACTGCCATGAGCTACATGATGGGTATTGTTTCACTCCCATGGCATTACTGCCCTTTGATAAGGAATGTGTTTATGTAATACTGAGAGCAGGGATGCAGAACGTGGCCAGGCCTCCCTGCAGATCAGCCCTCTGAAGAGCCAACAAGCTGCCAGTGGGCACCTGATAGCATGTTAAGATGCTGGTATACATTTCATCAACTGCTTAATAAAAATTGTAAATAAAGCAGCTGCTCCAGCTGAGTATGAAGTTCGCAATCTACAGGTGATATACTGAACCACGAACCAAACTAAACTGAGCAAAGCTGTCTAATGGTACACCTTCAGTGAAGAGGTGTTCTTAGCCTCTTCATGGAATCAACAGCATTAGCCAATTTTTGCATGTCTTCTTTCCTTCTTTCACTGAACTCCCTTGAAACACTGAAGTACACCTTATTATGTACTCTGTATTTTTCTAACCAATCACTAACTCCTTCAACTTGTTCAGGTAATTTCACTCCCAGAGACACATCTCCCTGCACAATCTTTATCATCATGCTTCCTTGAAGACCTTCAGTATTCTAAAATTGGAACAGCAAATGTTGTTTGTTTGGTCAACCCACCAACAAACTGGCAAAGGAGGTTACATGGGAGGCGAAACCGCAAAGTGTCACTGAGCCTAATCAGACACAAGACACTCAACTGTTCAATTCTTGCTACATTAAGACTCAAAGAGACCAGCCAGTGCTATTCAGAACAAAGCCAAAGACATTTTAAAACTGTGGATTTCTAGGCTTTATTCTCTAGTCTCAGAGGAGAGTGCTAAGCTTTAGACGAAACTACCCCTTGATCAGACTGCTGAAAGTAAAATCTTCAACACTAGCTGCTGTTTACATCACCATGTTAGGCATCAGTGACATTCACCCTTCCAAAAGGAAGAAGTGGTGTCAGGCCCAAAATCATTGGGTAATTAAGAGATCTGTGCTGGTGCAAGGGTGTCCCACCACGATGTGACCTGGAGAAGCTGTCACATCAGGCCTTGTTTGTGAGGAGGTGGCAACCCTCTCAGCAGCACCAGTAAATCTAGCGTTGATGTGGCATCTTTGACTGACACTGGATTCAGATGAACTACCACATAATGTCAGTAGCAACCATAGCTCCACCACAATATTAAGGAATAGAGATCATTGTCATAAGAACATTTTTAGCCAGGTGTCTTGATGAGATTTTGCCCATCCTGTTTAGAAACTATTTAGTTATGCTGGTATTCAAAAGGAAATCATTATAGCTGGTGATACAAGACAGAAGTTCTCTTTCACTGTCATTATATAAAAATCTTCATATTTGATTATGTCTTCAAGTTTCTTACCCTTTAATAGAAATATTTCTGCTTTTGTTTAGAAATCAGGCATGCATTTTAATTGTTATGAAATAAATTTTTGAAAATATATTCCTGCAATTGAGCATCTTTAATCCTCTCTGCAATCAAATTTAGCTTTTGGCTTCATAGAGGGCTTTTTAGTTACACATAGACTATTCAACTAATAAAAAATACTTGGATTTGCCACAAGAAAATAAGGAACCAGAAGAAATCAGTGATTGATATCAGCCATGATGACAAGCATCTCCTCTATCTCCATATTAGAAAAACAACACTAGAAAGGGAAGCGCAATTGCATTGTTAACATCATAAAACTAAATTTGGGGATAAGTACTTTTTTTCCATTCCTTGGTTATTTTTAGGGAGAATAAAGGGAAAGAAGAAAGCTAATGCATCTGTATCAGGGCCAATATGAAAAATGTGCAAATTAAATGCAAACCAATACAGATGATTTTTGAAGGACTTATTAAAATGTGGACTTAAGTATTTCTTTACTATGTGCTTTAGCATAAGTAACACAAATGTTGGTGGTGCACAACTAGTAATAGCCTGTTGAAAGACATAAAAAAATGTTAGTTCATCACAGACTGACAGACATCCTTGAGGTAAAACCAGAACTTCAAGTATATGAATAAAACAAAGATTTATAACAAATTTTCTTACATTCTGTGAATGTTAAATTTTCTGTCACAGAAGATTCCTGGAGCTCAGTGAATATCTTTGCTCACTTTCAGAATTTTTTAGCTGGGAGAAATTCTGGATAATGATTAGAACTAAAAGCTAGTTCATCCATATCTCTCTGTAAAACACACAATCCTGATTTACCTATTGAAGCTACTTGTAAAGCTGATTTATGGAAATCCTTGAAGAAGAGTCTGTCAGCACTTCACAGCATTGAAGTTGTAAAGGGGTTTCCATATTTTCTTCATTGTCGGCTGAAAAAAAATCTCTTCAGTCCCCTAAAATCATAAACCTCCTACACCCCAGTCAGCATTCACAAGTAGAGGTTTCCTGCATGTGGAATAAATAGCCATTGACTCAAGTTCTGCCGAGGGACTAGATGATTTCCAGCATTCAAAATGCAGTCTCCTCTTCCTCCCATGGCAGCTTTTCCCTGTAGCTCTGTACTCCAGAGTAGAGCCCATTTGAGCCCCAAATCTAAATCACTGTATTATTACTACCACCACAGAAATATTTAAAAAAATATATATATACATATATACATATCTATATATATATATGTATATATCCCTAACCCCATCTCTATACAACTGAACATAATTTTCAAGGCTGAGGAGATACTGGTTATCTAAAAAAAATATTGTAAAGAGTCTTTCTAAAGTTTTCAATGTCTTTATGAACAAGCTGCACCTAAATTTGTCTAAATAACAATGCGCTGGAGGAAAGGCAGTGATTTCTTAAGTTATCCCTGTCCAGAAAAACCAGGCTGTTGAACATATGGTTCATTTTAAACACAGATGGAATTAAGCATGTGCTTCAGTTCTTTTCTGAGTCAGAAGTAAAAATTTAAGACCATAACTATGTAATACTTTGCCATGTTACAGCAGAATCAACTAAAATGTTGATATCATATTCTTTCATATGATTTCAATATCCTGCTTGAGCAGAGGGGGTTGGCTTAGATGACCTCCAGAGGTCCCTTCCAACCTCAGCCATTCTGTGATGCTGTGAACACTGTAGAGATGAAAGCATGTTAGTTATATACTCATCCATAGTGTAAGCAATACAAACCATTCTCATTGTTTATGTAAATTTTTAAAAAAAATACTAAAACGCAAATGTGCCATTTGGATCATTCATTCATTTTTCTTTATTGAGCTTTGATGAAAAACAGTCCATTTGAAATATTTCCAGCAACCATTCCAATTCCAAATGCTCAATACAAAAAACTTGGTATCAGAGTTCAAACATATAAAGTTACATCTCATTATAATTTAACATTTAACAGCACTAATCATTTCTGATTTTTCATAATTAAGTTTACAAAAATAATGTTACATTTATAAAATAAATCAGCTTTTCCCAATAAATTACAGTGGTGTTCTTATTCAAAAATGTAATATATCATACAAAATAGACAACAGCTTTTTGTCAGATAAAATACTAAAGTATATTTTTCCTCCAGTACATTTTGGCAGTGTGTGAAAACATTTTATTGTACACTTGATATCTAACGTTCACTGTGAAAAATAAACAAAGCTAATATGCACATCTCATATAGGGCAAGGGTGGCCAACTTGGGGACTAATCTTTATTTCTGGTTATATGTTTTTAGTCAGACCAATACTGCCATGTTTATGTTTCTGCAACTGACTTCATTTATCTGACCCAGTAAATTCATGCAGATCCACCTAGAGCCCAACATTCTTTCTATGACAAGCACACAAAAGGGAGTCTAATCAGTAAACTTTTGGGCTGCTCAGTATCTCTCACACTTGTTTTACCTTTGTGTATCACTGTAAAGCATTGGTGGCCACCTTGTAAAAATAGCACGGTCCGGATACCCTTAAAGTTAATGGCAGAACTTCAGTAGGTTATTCTGTCATAAAAACTCATACTAAAAGGAACTTGTAAAAAGAGCAATGCATTAATAAAAAACAAACAGTAAACAGCAAAAAGAAAAATAATCTAAAAAGCAAAAGCCAAACATTAATAGCTACTGTACACAGACTTTACAAAAGCAACTACTTCAAAATAACAAAGAAACACAGTGTCTACCTGGTGGTAGGTGCATTCTTATTAAAGCCTTTTGAATGTTCAGGTCAGCTCAGCATTTGCTGTCTCGCATTTCCTGCCTACAAAAATGTATTTGAAGAATCATTCCAGATTGTTTGAGCAACTTTTACAAGCCAAAGGAGTAACTGCACCACCTCTGGATGCTGTGATCAATGAAGGTGTGTGGTTCAGGATGATCCACATCTCACCTTGAAGAATTTCTGACTCCACTATGTTTTCTCTTTGCAATAGTTCAGCAAATTTTAATATTTTATTATCTCTTTTCTGTCTGTTTCTCTCTTACGTATCTTCTGGGAAGAAAGTCTACTTTAAAGTACAAAGGAAAAATCACTGCTGTCTGGAATAGATAAAATGTGCAAAGTGATGATTTTCTTATGATGTTACTATTGTATGAACAACATATCATTTCATATATCATAAAAGATTACTTTCACAAATTGTAACTGAGTAGTATAAATGCCCCAAGTGAGCATGTGTCACAAGGTCCACTTTGTGCAAATTCACAGAGGGTCCAAATCCAGATGGGTTGCTATGGACTCCAGACACAAAACTTAGTCAATGTTGGATCCCCCCAGACTGGGAGGGGAGGAAGAGGTGGAGAAAGGGCTTCATCACAGAACACCAAGTCATCCCACACTTCTGAAAGCACTTAAAATTTGAGAGGATGAGTATTTGGTGTGTTGTCTTCTGGCTATCTTCTGGCTTGAAATACCATGGCTCAAACCAGGAACACCTGGAGCTGAACTCAGGCACATTTGCCACTGCAATTAGTAAGTCATACCTCTCCAAACACAGAGCTACTATATCAATTACAACTTCTCTGTAGGTGAATATTAGTGATTGCTGAAACATGCATTTACCAGCCAGTTAGACAAATAAACACAATGGCTACTCTTACACTAGTAAACCAAACATCACAAAGTATACTCCGGCCCTGAGGTCAAATGGCATGGTCCTAGTTAGACCTCATTGCAGTCTACAACTTCCTCATGAGGGCAAGAGGAGGGGCAAGCACTGATCTCTGTGGTGACCACTGACAGGAACCAAGGGCATGGCCTGAAGCTGTGTTAGGGGAGGTTTAGGCTGGATATTAGGAAAAGGTTCTTCACCTGGAGGGTGGTTGGGCACTGGAACAGGCTCTCCAGGGAAGAGGGCACAAAAAAGCCTGACAGAGTAAGAAGCATTTGGACAACCCTTTCAGGCACATGGCGGATGGTGCTGTGCAAGGCCAGGAGTCGGACTTGATGATCCTTGTGGGCCCTTTCCAACTCAGGATATCCTAGGGTTCTGTGATACTCTCTGTACACCTAAAGAGAGGGGCTGTACCCAAAGAACCTGGTGAAAAGTTTCCCTAGACTTGCCTAATTCCCAAAGTGTTCCCAGAAATGTTTTGCTAAGGTAGTACTAGTTAGTTCTGAGCAAAAAGCCTACCAGTCCTTGTTCTATTTATGGATATAAATGCTTCAGCACTGGCCAATTGACCATATGTAGACCTTATTGTAGATAGAGATTCTAAGAAGTCCTCAAGTATATTTACCCAGGCAGGCCTTCTGCTTCATGAAAACAGTTAAGCAGGGAGGATTCAAAGATTTTGTTGAAATTTTACTTGAAAGAGATGGTCCTTTCAAATTAGGATTTTTAAATATAGTTGGGTTTTCTTTCCATTAAGAACATTTTCTTTTTTTTTTCAATTTGTGTGCTTTTTTGGTAGCCTACTGTTCTACTATTAGTGGAATCTTGGCTTTTGCCTGATTAACCCACTTTTCCATGTCTACAATTCACAGCTAAACAAGCACTAAGCAGTTCCATTACGATGAAAATTATATACACATCTAAAACAATAATATTAAGACAACAACTAAAACAGGAAATAAAAACATGAATCTGTGCAGTTATAAGAGCTAAAAATAGTATCAACCTCTATACATATTTGTCAAACTGCAGCATCCATAGTTACAGTTGTATGCAGCAGTCAGAACAGCATTACTTTCCAAATCATGAGGTGTTTTAAGGAACACCCACAGTAGTGGCTGCTGAGAAAATAATTTCTTTTATCAACCTGAGATTTAAATGTGCAAGTGTTCTACCAATCTATCTAGTGCATGAAAAGGAAGGGGAGGAAGGAAGGAAGGAAGGAAGGAAGGAAGGAAGGAAGGAAGGAAGGATAAGACAGAGACAGAAATATTATCACAATGGTTTTTGTTTCAAAATAGATTGCTGTGCGATGACTGAAGCCTGATTTGCAGACATTTTGTATTCTTGCCCAGAGCCTTGTGGAGGGGAAGGTAATGGAGTTTCTGGAGTTGCTGAAAAAGAAAACAGAAAGAATGACATATTTTTATAGACTGGTCTACTCTGCATATACATACTACTGCACTGAAAGCAAGTCCTGTTGCATTTGCCATGCTAGGGAAACAGGATATTTTAATTATCGGAATTGTTAGTTTATTAAAAATTGGGCATGTAAAAACAATGATATATCATAATGGTGCTAAATTTTTAAAATTAAAATGAATTAAAGTCAAAGTCTCTTACTTAACACCATTTATATACATACTTTTTAATGCACAATTATTTTAATTTAAGAATGATGATGAAATAGCTCTATGAACACTGACAAGCCACCATTCTAATTAATATTTTAAAATGAAACAGTAAAATGTTATGACAGAAGGCTAACTTGCAATTACTTACGTATCTGTTCTGTATGTGCAGGAGCAGACATTGAACTTATGAGGACAGTTTGGCCAGTTAATGGATCTTGGGCTAAGTGAGGATGCATTGGATGATGCAGATGGCTGGCATCATTAGAGGTACCTGCAAAAATAACATGAGCATATATCAATTCAAAAGAGCATGTTGTTGCCAGTGACTTATACTTCAGTAATTACATTTCCTCAGAGTAAATATTTTGATTGGCAATTTGAATAATTGCCTCTGGGTATTCATTAAACAATTTAACCAGACTTCAAGCATATTAAGCACTGTGTTTATTTTCACTGTTTTGACTGCAATAACAGTGCGTTTCATGAAATATTTGTAAGGATTCTTTAATCTGCCTAGGGCATTGTAGGACAACCCAGCAGTTACTGAGAAAAACATAGCACAATCTGTCATTGTAGGACTAAGTTAACAAGATGAACTGCCAAGACAAGAAGACTTTAGCTAACAATTACACAACCCAAAGCTCAGAGAGTGAGTCAGAGTGGTAGCTTAGATCAGGATTCCCTCAACATCCCAACAAGCTAAATTCAACATAATACAAGACGGTAAATTTAACAAATTGTTACCTTACCTCCCAGTAACATTTCCTGAAGCAAACTGTCAATTTTAACAATCCCAAATAGCTTAACCAATTGTATCTGCTCAATCATTTGCCAAGTGATACTTTGGAGTGTAGGCAGTAGAAGAAGTAGTTCTCCAAATCTTCCTCTGGAGTCGTACTGACGGTCATTAATATAATCCTCTAAACTGATTTGGACTTGGAATCGCATATTCTTAATCTTCAATGGATTACTCAAGCCTTTTGCATCTTAAAAAAATGACAAAAACTGAAAGTCAAGGCATATCATGATTTGGGAGGAGCATCTTAGTGTTTTTCATTTTATTCTTTTCCATTCAGCTAGATAACATGCACGGATGCTACATTAACAAAAATTACTTTCAATACAATCACATGTAAAATAATTGAGAGATATTTTCGCAAAAATACCTGGATCAAAAAACACAATTGCTTTCAAGCAAGCATATTCATTGTCATCTATTTGAATTTCCTGGAAGGGACGAACTAATTCATCCAGAATCCGATTTGCCACTCGGCAGATCTCTACTTCAGTGCTGTTGCGATGAATTATGTAATTGTTGCCTTAGAGAGAAAGAATACCAACATGTGAATTAATAGAAACATTTTGATGTAATGTATTAGTTGAAGCCAATTTTCAAAAGTACATTTCATATTGCTTAGTCAAGTTAATAAGTTTTTAAGTAATAACTCTCCCTTGCATCACACACAACTTTTCTTTGTAAACAGAGTACATGTGCAAATTATAGCTGTCACCCTGTAAATAATCTGTACATAAAAGTATGCCAACATGCAGAGTTACTGATTAGTCCACAGGACCAAAGTTTGTATTTGAATGTACAAGTATGAAGGAAGTAGATGTTTATGTTTAAACAACATTTTTGTTTAAATAACAGATAAATATACTAATGAATTGATGTTAAAATGTCTTCTTCCCTGGTTAAAATAATATATCCCAAGCTAAATGACAAGGATTTGTCAATAGACAAGAGGAGACATTGGAAATGCTTCTTGTTCTAATGGATGTTTCTGTTGTTCCTAATAAAATTAGCATAGTAAAATTTTCAGTCAAGAATTAATTTTACGTGGGTTTTTTTGGTTTTGGGATTTTTTTTAAAATATCCATCTTGGAGGTCTCCATTATGGCATCTTAATTCACCGTCTGGAGAACAATAGGAATATAATGGAGCTTTCAGAAGCCACCACACAGTTTTTGAAAGAAAAACTGATAATTATATCACAAGAGATCCATGTCAAAATGACTCAAAAACTTTACAGATACCTGCCTCCAAGTATCAAAAACAAGCCTTGAAGCCTCAAATTGTTTCTTCTTTTGGTATATATGCTGATGCTGGTGATACTAAATATAGATTTCTTACTATTATTTTATCATTATTTTTCTTATTCCCTTATTACTAATCGCAATAAAACTGCAATTTTTGTTTTGTTTTGTTTCTGTTACTTTTGTTAGTGAAACTGTATCTAGGTAAATAACTACCTTAAGAAAGCCATTTGTATAGCTTTTATCTTGAAAGTATTGCTGGTGAGAGAAATACCTTCAGACCAAGCCCTTCTTGTCCTTTTAATGTTTTAATATGTGTAAAAATAAATTCAAGCTGATTTAGAGCTATGAAAAGGCAGGCCCAAAGAAGAAGGAGAATAAGTAGTAGAAAAGGTCCTTGTGCCACACCACCAGTGAAGAGACAAGTCTGAGTCCATATCCCATATACTCTTGCCTCACATCAAAAATCCTGTCCAAGACGACGTACAGATGTCCTCGCGAAACAGGCCCAATGCTGAACATGTCTAATGAGACTCTTTTCGGCAGAGTACACTTCAGTGGCACAGTACAGTGTCAAACAAGGCTAACAAATGCCTCATCACATCACTCTCCACACAGGCACACACCTCATCTTGCGACTGGGCCTCTCTGTTGCATGAACTAGACGACATGCTTCCATCACGTGACAACACCCTCTTCCCTGACAGCCATGTTCCCTTTATATAACCCACCACGGGAGCCATTTCAGCTGACCAAGAATATGGTCCTGCAGGCGTGCCTCGGCACTGTGCCGTGGATGCACCCATCTGTCGCACGGCAGGGACAGCAGGAATGGTGTTTACGTGGTGCCCCTGAGGCAACTGTCCAGGCCCCTGTGAGAGGGCTCTTGGGAAAGTGAGCTGCAGGGAACAGGCTATCTAATATTTTAGCCAGTAGAGTCAGAAGGACTCCTGAGAAAGCTCCAGATAGATGGTTTTCATGAAGACTGAAAGTAGTACATGTGCAACAGGCTGGCTGCTCCTTTCCTAAGCAAAGGGGGTTTTATGCTGTTTTTGTGGTTGGTATTGTTTTGTTCCATTTTTTTATGGGACAAAGATGCAGAAAGGACAATAATGTAAGGAGGCGACTGCCAGGAACTCCCTTAAATTGTGGTTTCTGGTATCCAATAGACCTTTAGCTGTACTAACTCACATTAAATCATCCACCTGCTTTTGCTAGAACAGGCATGTGACATTATGTCATTAATAGCTACTTAGCATTCACAGAATGCATTGCTTTGATTGTGCCAGAACACTTGTCCCACTTAAGTGATTACATCGTTGCTAATGTCCTATAACATCATCATCAGTAAGTAAAACAAAACCAATATTTACCTAAAAGTAAAATGTCCTTATATGCCATGGACCGTTTTGCTGCTCCAAGCAACAGGTGCTCCCCAGCATGTGCTCTTAGCAGGGCAACCTCACAAAAAACCAGCAGACTCGTTAGATGATAAAGCAGTAAGTTTCAATAGGAGCAAAAGAAAGGAGGGTACATACTACTGTGTGTTAGGTACATGTTTAAGACTGTTAAGATTCCAATGTAAAATATAAAGTGAATGTAAAAATCTTAACATGATAAAAATAGCACTCTCTAATTAAATTGTCATCCTCTGTCACTTCTAGCATTCTGTCTAGATTTTAAACATCAGGTTCTGCAAAATACTTTTCAATAAATACACTACCTGCATTTATTTCCTAGTGCGTATTCCCTTGACAAAGTTTTCTCTGGCTTTTTAAGTTGACACTAAAGACTCCAGTGGGCTGGAATGAATTGTTACAGTAAATTTGGTTCTATTAGTGCTTTTTCTCTTGAACCAAAAATTTATGTGGCACTTAAAAGAGCTTTTTCCCAACAAAGCCCAATACGCTAAAAGAGCCACTATTGTCCACAAAGAGGTATCCAAATTTGTACTGTGAAGGCACTTGTGTTTATTTGTTCACTCTTTGTCACCTATTTACTTTCCTCTGGTTTTAACGTCTGCTTGAAATTTCAGCAATGGCCTTTATTTCCTCAAGGAACTCATCTCTTGAAGAGTCATTCTAATCCAAGCCAATCACTTTAGGAGGGATACAAAGGTACACAGCACCTGAGTAATACTTATCTGTTAAGACATATCAGGTTCTCTGTAGAGTTACCTGAGCTGCTCTGGCCTCCTCTATGGTCTGTAAATCAGGCTGGCTCCCAGATCAGGAATCATTTTTTCAAAACCAGATGGCTTATTTTATAACTGAATGTACAATGCCCCTTAGAAACTGGCTATCACAAATGAAAAAGTGGCATTTGTTTTATCTCTCAACATCTTTGTCCCTACTTTTCTAAGGTACTTAAGCTTTCAGAGTATTTCCCAATATGTACTCTTCAAGCACAGCAGGAGTGTTTTCAGCCTATCATTCTGAGCTGATATTTTATTTTTTTAAATGCAGACAAGAACATTTTAAGGACATTTGATACGTTCTCTTTTCCTTCATGCCATCTTAGCAATAAAAGCAGCAATATTTTTTGCTTGCTTTTGTTGCCCTTGTGTAGCCAATGCATTTGAAATTCTCTTTCACATGAGCAGAGTTTTAACTTATTTGAGTATGTTGAGCTTGTGCATGTATGTGCTCTGTCGGTCTGCAAAGACATCATTAAACTCCTGTTTTGGGGGTCCCCTGTGGCCTGAAACACGATATTCCTGAGGAAGTATATAAGAGGGAAAGACTCAGTTCAAAACCAAGGATGACCTAACACTTGCAGGATTTTGTTAAAAACTGAGAGATAGAAGAAACAAAAAGAAGGATTTATACAATTCCAGTTCACAGAGTGACTTTCAAGATGAATCAGATTTTGGTGTGGAATCAAGAGATCCCAAGCAATGAATTAACCTCCTGCTGAGGCTGCTTGTCAGTGAACTGTTCACCACAATGTGGAGATACTGGGTTTGCCAGCATAACCTACTCTGAAAGCCAGTGATATATTAGGATATATTACAGATGTGATGATAGATCAGACCTCTGTCATAAAAACCCTTATGAATTTTCAAGATTTGATGCTTTTTTCCCTCACGTTTATTATATACAGTATAATTTTAGTACATTGGATTGTATGAAAGATTATTTGCTATGGATCGATATCAGTGTGCTTGGAATTTTTTTGAGATTCGAATCACTTTTGGTTTTTGCAAGTAGAGAAGACCTGCTACAAATCAAATAACATGCTGTCTTAAACCATATTATAATGAAAGGTGAACATGAAATAAATACTTTTTAAGGTCAGAAAAAAGCTCTGCTTCCAAGAGACTACAGAAAGAACAAAACACTTAAAGACACACTGCTTTGCTGCTTTCTGTTAATGTCTTTTCTGTGGTGGTGGTGGTGGTGTTCTTTCAAAACTTAAAAAAAAAAAAATTAAGAGCGTGGGTCTAGTACCCAGCTCTATTTGTTCAGACAAAAAGGAATGAGTGCTTCATCATGACGTTGAAATATCACAGGAGTAACAGAGCATTAATTAGAGTTTTCTCTTTGTTTTTCTCTTATACCTGGTCATCAAGTGGTAGTTCACAGAAGCCTGGAATGTATTTAGCCCATTCCACCAGGACCAAAAGTTGTTGCTTCATAGATTCACAGACATCACTAACACCAGCAATTTTCTTAACATTTATATCAGTGCTAGCACCAGGACTGGAGATTGAGATCTGGCCATAATGAGAGAAAAAATGAACAATGTTAAATTCCATATAATTTTGTTTTCACTGGTTAACAGCATATTTAAGAAAAAAATCACAGCAGTAATCACAGATACTCTTGAGAAATCCCTTGACCATAGGGACCATCACCCTGCATGTAAATTATACTTTTTTATTTCTCATTATTGCCAGTGTGCATTACAGGATGCTAAAACTTTAATTAATCATATCATGATACAATATCTTCTCATTCCAAAATAATATTTTTAAACACATTAGAGCTCTTTTCATTTGTAGAAGGGAGGTGGTTTGGGTTTTTTTTTTTCCTTTAAAATAGTTGACATTTACTTCATTTCAGAAAAAAATAAGAGCTCATAGTGGCATGCAGTAATATTAAGGGATAGAGATATTAAGGGAAAGAGAGTGATAAAGGGGTAGCATATTCCTCTAGTGAAAAGATAAGTATCATTAACTTTAGAAGGTAAAACAGGGGGGTTTTAGTGCCTGGAGGAGAATGGTTTGTAATGATGAAGGAGCAGTATAGGCAAAGACCTGAGACATTTCAGAGGAAATGTAAAGGATATGAGCATGCATTAGACCACCTGCAGTGAACAGTGTTCTGTGAAATGGCAAGAGAACAATATCTTTCTGGGCCTGAAGCTGGGGCACTTCTACTGAGCCAAATCCTGAAATTCTTAATGACTTTTCAGGGAAAGGAACAAAACCAGGCTTTCTCTTAGGCCAGGCAGGAAAGCCAGCTTAAGATAAAGCCAAACCTGAGAAGGTAAGGTCAGTTTATAGTTGCTATCATACTAGGGAAGCAAAAGAAAAAGGAAGCTCAAAAGGTAAAAAAAAAAAGAAAAAAGGAAACAAATTGAAAAAGAGAGAGAAAAAAAAAGAAAAGAAAAAGAAAAAGAAAAAAGAAAAAAAGAAAAAGAAAAAAGAAAAAGAAAAAGAAAAAGAAAAAAAGAAAAAGAAAAAAGAAAAAAGAAAAAAAAGAAAAAGAAAAAGAAAAAGAAAAAGAAAAAGAAAAAGAAAAAGAAA
The DNA here is from genome assembly GCA_013398055.1 of Ifrita kowaldi. Classification (NCBI taxonomy): domain Eukaryota; kingdom Metazoa; phylum Chordata; class Aves; order Passeriformes; family Cinclosomatidae; genus Ifrita; species Ifrita kowaldi. The sequence continues at coordinate 545,979 of VZRS01006125.1, forward strand.
AAGAAAAAGAAAAAAAAAGAAAAACATCACTGTACAAGGCCTATGAAACTGACTTTCCCTTTATGTTTTATCACCAAAAGCATACTCGGGAAATTATGTAGTGTGATTATCTTCCTCAGGAAAAAGAAAATAATTGTTTGGTCTTCCAATACTATGTTCCTACACTTTTCAGGATAGTGGAAGCTTTTTAGGTTGACTCCTACCAGTTCCCCTTCATTCATATATCCATGTTAAATCCCACAGTGGGATCTCTGGTGAAATCCCTTATCCTTGGGTAGTCAAAAGGAGTTGAACTTCTGAACTAAAGCTCTGTGCTTCCTACATAATTCAGTAGTGTAAAACACTGAAAACAGCTTAGATATTAATGTCAGTTAACCAGCTGAACATTAGTTCTCAGGGAAATACAGCAACTAGACAGGTGAAAAATTCCTCAGACCCATAATTCAAAGGCTATCATGTAGGAAAAAGGTGAGAGGTATTGCCTCTTTGTAGACAGAGAATGTGTGAAATCCATGCTGTAATCATGAAACCATTTCTGGCATCTCCTCTACAAAAACGAGGTTGAAAATACTGAATATTGTTCAGGTGAGAGCTACCAGAGTGATTCGGTCTAGAAAACCTTCAGTACAGAAAGAGAGTAAAGAAATTCAATACCCCTTTTCCAGAAGAGTAAAAGGGGTCTTGATCATGATTCAAAGGTACAAAGAGATTTCTGATAGTAGGTCGCACTCTGATCTACCTGAAAATGATACTAACCATGCACCAACTAGAAGACAATACAAGAAGGTAAAGAAGAGGTAGATTGTTTAATTGTTAGACATACTGATTCATGAAGTTAATACATTGTCCTTCCCTTAATATATTTTAATCAAAGCTGTGCATTTTTATAAATTACATATTACATTACAAACTACAGTCTCCGTGCTGAAATTACTCAGTGAACTTCTGCTGGGGATTCATGGGATGACTCCCATGGAGTTCACTATGAACCTAGGATTTCATCTCTTGACAAGGATATGAAGCTATGTGTTTTTCAATTTCTATCTCCGTATTGCTTTAACCTGCCTCTCATTTATGGGGTAAAACACAGGAGTCACTGACTTGATAGAATCATAGACTAGCACAAGTTAGGGGGGGCCTTGAAAGATCATCTAATCCGACCTTTTGTGGGAAAGGAGTCCTAGAGGAGATTATCTAGCACCCTGGCCAATTGCATCTTGAAAATCTTCAGTGACGAGGACTCCCCCATATCCCTGGAAAGGCTGCTCCAGTAATAGCTTGCTCTCATTGTAAAAATGTCTTTCTTATATCGAGAAGAAACGTTTGCCAGTGTCATTTCTACCATTAATGACTTGGTGAACATGACAATATAGCACTGTATCCCAATTGTTCTGAAATCCTTCAGGGACAGATTCCTTTATTCATATGAGAGTCCAGCATGCCCTTTTCATATTTACATAATCCTGGAAGCCTCTCCCAGGTCTGTTGGAGAAAAATTGTACTTAGACAATTACCCCCTGCAAGGGATCTTACGGAACAAAATAACTCATTTTCCCTATTTAATATGAAAATTTCAAAAGGGATGAATGCCACCCTCTTCCTCATTTCACAGCTGAAGTACTTGGATAATGATTTGGGACACTACCACCTCCTCTACGTCTCTTCTCAGGACTGAACTCATTGTACAGACCTATGGAATTGAGGGAAAAACAAGAACTTTTAAGACTTTGCTTTTCCATCATGTTGATGGAGTCTCTTGGACTTTGAGGCCAAGACTGTATCTTCATATATGCTTGACATAGTGGAAGCAGTTCTGTTCTGCTAAAACGTATCAAATAGCAACTACAATAAATTTGTGTACACACAAGGTGATGTTTTAGGCCCAGAACCTACTACTTGAAAAGAACTTTGTGCTATAAACAGCTGAGGATGTGATTCTGTTCAAGACAGTTCTTATTCCTAAATTGCATATACCAGTTGGAAATGATTAAGGAGTATTATAAAAAAGCACAATAAGCAAGTTCAAAAAATTACTAAGGAGATAAAAATAGCTATATTTTTCATACTGTATAGGTATGAAAGGTAGGAAGGTACATTATGTTCATCTGCTCTGCCCGGACATGCAATATGTGCCAAAGACTATTACCCAGTAATTCCTGCATCAATTCTTTACAGACAGTTCCAGCCTAAGAGAGATGCTGATAAAGGATGAGATTACAAAACATTTGGGGATGTATAAATCAGTCAGCATGAAATCATAAAGGTGGCAGTTAAATTCTAAGCAAGTTAGTAAGAGGTGCAAGAATGCAGAATCAATGACCATGATTTATCTGAGGTGCAGAAAAGGACTGGAGACTGTTCCATTCAGCAATTGATTGGATAGGAAAAAAAAAAGGCAAAGAGAAAATGAAGTTCAGATGAGACAAAGAAAATTTAAAAGCAAGATGTGAACAGACTCTGCAGTTGGAACACTTCTGTTTGCCTTACTTATAATGTCTAAGGATATTAAAAATGGGATTTTCAAAAGAATGTAAGGAAGTGAGTGTCCACACCCCTTTGAATGTAATGGCTTTGGACAAATTTTTCCCTATGTTTGATGGGAAAGGCAGCTTCAAGGATAGATAGATGCCACCAGCTGCCTAAGACAGCAACTGATTTAAAAGCAGACAGAACCATAAACCTTTATTAAGAAAGGTGCCGAAGACATATTGTCCTGGACAAAGTAGAATTTTTTTTATTGACTTTGCTTCAAGAATGTATTCCATTACCGCTTCTTTCATTGAGAAGAAGAAGCTGTGTGCATTTTGGAAGTAGAAAAAATTATATTCATAGAATAAGAAATTGAGAAGTATTTAATTTTAGTAAAAGTGGTCTTAACATCACTAAATAATTTTGTGATAGATCTCAGTACCTGACGGGAGAGTGTCTCAGCTTGCGACAATGTGCTAATAGAGGGACTGTTGCAGCCATCAAAAGTGTTTCTTCTCGTACTTATCCTGTCCCGTTCATTTTGTACAGCTGGAAAAGAATAATCATCTCATTTATTGACTTGTAAACAATGATACACAGTATAATTTCAGAACTTTACTAGATTTCAGAAGATAACTGTAAGAACTGAAAGGTATGACATTCAAAGAAGATCATCTGCTTTTAGCTCTGAGTGATGAGGAAGGATGATAATACATGTTTATGGTCTCTATTGGCACATTACTTGCCAGTAAAAAGCATCTATAACTAGTTGTAGAGGGATATTGAATTACCAGCACTTTTGTCACTGGCTTAATTACAGTAAAACCTCTTTCTTCCTTTGAATTTGAACACATGGGCTCAATTTTAACCAATTTAATAAGTCAGGCTTTATGATAACAGCAGAAATGGACATCTCCAGACTGCCAAACAGGTCAAGTGGTATAGCACCACCACTGAAAAAATATCTGTCAGAGGAAGAATGAAAGCCCTATTCATGCTCTGCTGTGTGAAACAATGAAACAGGAATGAATCATGACTTTAATCCACTAGTAAGACACTTTTGAAACTTAAATCTCATGCTCCTCTTCAGTGACATTGCATTCGTAACCAGTTTATGGAACATTAACTAAGTTAAAGGAAAAAAAAAATCAACCCAAACAACACACCAAAAAATTTTTAGGACAGTAAATTCAGTAAGTTTTGTCTCATGGGGTCCAAAAAAAGGCATTTGAAAGAGCTTTGGATAAGGAAGCTGTAATCAGCACATGCGAGGCCTATGAAGAAACAAGGCATACTTTTGAACTAAAGGAAGAAGAAAAAATAAAAACTGTCAGTCAGATCTTTCTAAAACCTAGATCATATCCAAGATTAGGCCAAGGAAAATAAAAAAAGGGGGGAAAAAATTGCATCAATAGAAATCTTTTTATTGCACAAGGACTCTCATTGTCTTTTAAGAGCAGCAGCTTTATTTCCAAAGATACATTTGCTATTTTGTGGGAAACAATCTGCATTGGAGTAGTACAAGAGGCTTCAATAAAAAGTAAAAAAAATTCTCTGCACTGAGCAGGTTCAGGGTTTATCTGAACAATGCACACCGTTTATTCCAGAGGTGTACTAACTTTTTGCAAGGACACTCGCTGATGGGCCTTTTATTAAGGTCACTCTAAGAAATCTTGTGTGGTGATAAACACACAGTATGTTGTAGACAGGAAAGAGAAAACATAACCTTTTGTAAAAGAATGCTGAAACAAACACCCACTGAATCTCAGCAGCTTAAGTTCTGCATAGATAATTAAAATAAGTTCTGCACTCATTAGTTTTACAAAAATAGTAAGGTGTTCTGACAATACTCCACTAGTGAAAGTCACTGGTGGAGCACACTGAAAACTACAGGTGGATGCTTTTAATTTTCTTCTACATAGACATAATCTTGGATTATTAGACTAGACTATCTGGCTAGCGCCTTTTTGTCAATTCAGGCTAAAATAGCCTCAAACAGACTCTGTGAGGAGGGTGGTATATTTGCTCAAAGAGGACTTGTAAAGCTTTTACCAATTGAAGCCTTTCTTATCTTTGTCCTGAAGAAAGAGATTTTCTAGAAACAACGTGAGAAACTATCATAGACTCTACGCTACACTTACACTGAGACATGCCCTAACCATGTAGAGAGGTTATAACAAAACAAAAGCAGTGTTGAAAGTTTGAGACACAGTGGGATCAGAGGAGGGCAGAGTAGTGTTAAGTAGGTTAAAAGTTTTGTGCCATGCACCAGGCTGCATTAGCATCTTGAGGGAAACGAGCATTTCTCTGGTTTGGGATCCTCAGCACACGCAAGATACTGGAAAACAAGGTAGTGTCCAGCAGAGGGCTATGGAGGTGTAATCCACAAGATGCGCAAGGTGAAGCAGAGACAGGCATCTTTGCTTATGTGGAAAAGAGAGGACCAACACGGATGTGAGGGTCTTCATTTCTGTAGCGTACAGAAAATGGAGCCAGATTCTTCTCAGATGCATAATGAAAAGACAAGACCCAATGAACACTACCCTAACTGCAGTAAGACATATTCCAACTAGTTACATGGAAAAACCCTTCCCATTGAGGGTGGTCAAGTACTGGAAGATCTTGCGAAGCAAGAGGTTGATGAATCTCCCCTCTCAGGGACTGTGTAAATCTGCCTGAACAGGGTCCCAAGCAACCTGACTGAACCTAGATGTCAGCCTTGGTTTAAGTGGGGACTGAACTAGATGAATTCCAGATGTCCCTTCTGAGATGAACTATTCTTTAATTCCAGGTTTTGAAAGTCTGTAAAGCTCTGCTATTTGCAAAACTTTTAGGGCTGCTGTGGAGACACAGATCTTTCTTCACATTAGATTGATAACATATATACAATACGTTACTGATTTAATGGCTCAAGTTCCAAAAGGCTAAAGTGTCTTAAAGGAGATCCATAAGAGTTAGCAAACCTATTTCATACCCTGTGTAACACTGTTTAGAATATCCCCATCCAGCTTCAAGGAGAAAAACCCATTTTATCTCATACCAATGACTTGAACACTACCAAAGCACTACTACAGTACAGATACCTAAGAGCACAAAGAAAAAGCTTCCTTTGTACAGACTAAAAGAATGAAAGCTGTGTTACAAGAGAACTGAGCACTCACATTTCAGACTGGCCTGCAAGCAGATACACATTGCTCCGAACAAAAAAAGTAGCAAAGTTTGTGACAAACCACTTTTGAATGTGTATTTAAAAAGGATAAGGACATCTTTTGCCTCCACATCATAATTGTCCTTGAAACAACCGCCCCAACAAAAAAAAACACCTCTAATATTTGCACTGCCCCTCTTTCCCTATTGCTCTGCTCCTGTGGTCATTTGGTCCTTCCACTTTGACAGAAGAATCACTGTGACACGCGTTTCTCATATCTGTCAGTGAGATGCATAAGTAACAATTTTCCTATATTAAGCCCTAAGGAAATTAGATTTTTTTTTAAATTAATGTGGGCACTCCACTGACAGCTACCACTACTCTTCTCACTACTTTTTCACTCAACTTCACATTCCTTTCTTTGGCTTGAATGCTTCATGCACTTACATTTAAGGGAAGAACCAATAAATTGGCACTGTCATTATTTAGTATAGAAAAAAAAAAAAGCCAGATAGGTATTTTATTACTCAGATTTGGTAAACATTTTAAGTAAAATCTATTGGTTTGAAATATTCCAGTATATGGCTCAATAGGTAGAAATCAATGAATTTTGGTGCCAGAATTCATTAATTAAACAGTTGCAAATTCACTTTAAATCTATGGACTTGCTTATGTTCAAAGTTCTAGAACTGCTTACCCACTTGAAAGTCAGAAGACACATATTTCACCTCAGTATAAAAGCACTTCCCCATTATGAAGGCATTGTAGCAGACTTTCAATTGGTTTATTCTGCTGGAGTTTTTTATAATTTTCATTATGTTTCAAAGCTAATTCAGATTTTTTCTCTTTGTATATCAAATAATAAATGACTCCATTACCTTCCTTTTTCATTCCTGCTCGAAAACACTTTTTTAAACGACAATATCTGCATTGATTCCTTTTGTCCTTGTCAACAATACATTGTCGGTTGAATCTATCAGAGACAAGAAAAGGTAAATGTATAAAGCATTAATAAAGTAGCACCCTGATTACAAAGAAGCAAACCAACTAATCTGTCCTGTCAGAATAATTTCTATAACCACAGACTCTCTTCTTCAGTTGCATTGATTATTCTTCTTTATTAATCAGTTTTGAGAGGTGTTTCATACCTGCTCATTTTCCAGGAATATATGCGTGTGTACAAACACGTGTATGCATTGGAATAGGCAAATGTGGAAAATTTTGTAGTTATGTACATCATTTACACCTCAACTGATTTGTGAGGTATGTCAGTAACTGGCTGCATCAAATGGCGGTGGAAGAAAAAAAAGAAGAAAAGCTGCAAATAGAAAAAGGAAAGGACAATCAAGGAAAAAGCCAAATGTTGCCGCCATGGAGGAGCCCCTTAGCTGCCAAACCATTACCCTTGTCAGGTAGTGTGTACTCCTTCTGGGAGACAACAATGAACAAGCTGCATGTTTTATCACTACAGGTGGCAACCTAAACAGGAAATGAGAGGAACCAACACAATGAAGTAAGGACTTGAGGAAATGCACGGAGCATGACACTGCAAGGCAGCTTACCCAGGCTATTATGCACATCTACAGGTGTGCCTAAAGGGAATGCATATGAGCCATTTGCCCCTCTCCCTGTCTAGATCTGCCTTTTTTTCTTTTCATGGGTTTGTTAGATAAACAGACTCAGCAAAAGCAGAGGTCTTCCTAAAATCACTTGTGTCAGCTCTTGACACACCACTTTAGGGGTATGTCTATGCTGTATCACCGTGCTAATGCCTGCAAGGGAGACATTTCCTTATAAGAGTATTATACAACCAAGGAAGAGTGTAGGAAACAACATTTACAGTAACAAGCCATTCTTGCAAATGTTTTCTCTTTACCCCATACGATGGCACAAGGGGGACAGAGAATGGGGGCTACAGCCAGTTCAGCACATGTTGTCTCTGCTGCTGCTTCCTTCCTCCTCAAGGGGAGGAATCCTCACAGTCTTCACCTTCTCCATTGTCAGGCCCCTCAAAACAGAGACAGTTCTCCATGAACCTCTCCAATGTTCGTCCATCCCATGGGCTTAGTTCTTCATGAACTGCCCCAGCATGGGTGCTTTCCACAGTGCGCAGTCCTTTAGGATTGGGCTGCTCCAGCAATGGGTCCCCTGCAGGGTCAAAAGTCCTGACAGAAAACCGGCTCCAGTGTGGGCTCCTCCTTGCATGGGGCCACAGGTGTGGCCAGGAGGCTGCAGCTGCAGAGTCTTCTCATGGGGTCACAGCCTTCTTTCAGGCATTCACCTTCTCCAGCAGGGGGTCCTCCATGGGCTGCAGGTGGATATCTGCTCTGCTGTGAATTTCCATGGGTTTCATGGGGACAGCTGCCTCACCATGGTCTGTACCATGGGCTGCAGGAGAATCTTTGCTCCAGCACCTACAGCACCTTCTCACCCTCCTTCTCCACTGAACTTGGTGTCTGCAGAGCTGTTCCTGTCTCACGTTCTCACTCCTCTCTTCTCTAGCTACATTTTGTTTCTGCACAATAATTTTTTTTCTTCTTAAATACATTATCCCAGAGGCACTACCACCATTGCTGAAAGTCTCAGCTTTGGCCATCTTGGAGTTGGCTGGCGTTGGCTTCACCAGACACCAGGGACACTTCTGACAGCTTCTCACAGAATCCACTTTTGTACCCCCCTCGCTACCAAAATCTTGACATAAAAATCCAATATAGCCTTTCAGTGATTTGTTCAAACTCACTGAGTTTTCCATATGTTCTGCTCATGGCTCAAAATGGACAGTTTATGGACCTGAGCCTGCACAGAAAATTTCATCAAACATGGTGCAGTGTGATGTTTTGGGCACCATTCGGAAATTAACAGATTGCCATTCAGACTGACAGGGGGGAAATGGCTGCTCAAAAGAGCTGTGTGTCACACCAAGTGGGAATATGTGCAGAGGTGTTCGTGTGGCCCTTAAAACAAGACTCATAAAACTTAGACTTTCTATTCAGAAACAACCTTCATAAGGAAAGAATTTTTAGAAAACAGTTAAGAATTACACATTACGGTTTTCACATTGCAGTGAAAATATGAGCATTTTTCTTTTTTTTTTTCAGGAAATGACCTTTGTAATCATAAATAAAAGAGTGAAATGGCTTCTGAGTGATGTAATGATATCAACAACATCAACAAGTATCTGGAATATAGTTTCTGGAATGTGTAATATCAAGTAGCATTCCTTAAGAAAAAGCTGAAAATACCTTGACATAGTTTGAAAATTCTGATACGGTCTGAATATAATTTTTCCTTAAATTCATTAATTTAGTGCCTCTAGATGAACTTTTGAAATACCTGCATGTATAGACGTGGTTTTTCCTTATGCTACGTCTAAAAAATCCCTTGCATCCATCACAGCTGGAAGCACCATAATGTTTTCCAGTCGCTCGGTCTCCACATATTGCACAGAGACTACTGACCCCGTTGTCAGCAGCATTCATGTTGACAGCTTCTCCTGAACTGTCTGACAAGAGACAAGAACATACACAGTTATGGACAAAACTTCCAACAACCACCTCATGCACAAGTTGTACCTAAATAGAGGTTTTTTCTGGCCTTTTCTCTTAATTGCCACTTAACAATTTATATAGCATGACCTATCTGATTACATCTGGTTCTTACTGTCATGAACACTTTCAAAGTGATAGAGATGTTAAAAGAATTTATGAAGTTCATAACAACAAATAATTGTGTTCTAAACTCTTTTCAGCTGAAGGGTTAAAAATTAAAGCGTGATTCTTCATTTATAATTACACATACATTCCTACTAACATGAAGAGGAACTTTGGCACAAAGTGGTGTTAACTGGTAAAGATCTCGTGTATCAGTTCTCATACAAGCTGGCAGTAGCTGGCAACTCTCATACAAAGGTTTGTGACATTAAACAAAGAAACAAAAAAAGAGGGGTTTTGCACAACTTAATTAAAAAAAAAAAATGAAACAAAAATGCATGCTAAGAGTCTGTATTTCCTCAAAGATATTTTTGACAGGAACACTGGTGCAGTCTTTCCTTGCACAGAATATTAGCTACATGATTAACAATTAGTCACTGAATATGGTAAACACTACTGAATAAATTCACCTGAAATCAAGCCAGTTATATTTATTCTCTGAGTCACAATGTTAGCAGACATGTTCAAAAAAACAATTGCAAAATAGCTTTTTCTGTTTTGCTTCTGGTTTAAATGAAAGGAAAATATGCCCTAAGGATTTGTAGCTGTTTTGTCCAGGAGAGGAAAGAGTGCTACATTAATTAGAAATGCAAACATAGATTCAAAAGTCAAGTACATGAGTTCATGAACAGTGTACAGGATGAAGAGTAAAACTGGTAGTATTGATACATACTATTATTCGTATTGTATAGATCCAACTGAAATGTATAACACAAATACATTATAAAATTTTCATTGTGTCCCGCAGAGCTTAAAAGTTAAAGGGTTCTTTAGATGCAGAGAGAAGCAACCTTTCTGTTTTGTTTTGTTTTCCAGAGCTGTAATTGATAGGAATTACATTTAAAATTATTAAATAAAATGAAATCTTAGAAGTAAGAATTCAGTTCTGTAAAGATTTTATTTTAAAATCAGGATTGCCATGACTGGAAAATTATTTTTCAACTAGGTTACAGAATCGTTTTAGAAAAATACAAGATTTTTCTTTTGGAGTTTTGTAACTTTGCATCATACAGCAGAATAATTAAAAATACAATATTTTAATGTTATGATGAAATATTTCACAGCAATATAAGTTGTGCATATAAATACAAGGACTTTTTTTTTTTTTGGTGTTATTCTGAAACAAAATGTCTGGAAAATTGACCTGATGTTGAAAAATTCTTTGATTTCAGTAGACCTATGTAATCTGCCTGAATGTGGCTTGTTAAACTTCTCTAAATGTTCCCAATTAATTTAGACAGCTAGAAAAGATACACAGGAAGGTTCATAAGTGGCAGCTTTCAGTTCCAGACTAGCACCGTAACTAGACAATGTTTTTATAAATGCTGTAAGAAGGCTAAACTCTAAACAAACTCTAAACATAAGAAGGCTGTACCTGATAACTAATAATTATCAAGCTAATCACTTACGGTGATAATTTAACCAGCTCTATCGCCAACACATAATGCAACCAAGCACAATCTTCCTAATCTGCCTTCTCATTTTATTTAACATTAACAGATCCAAAAGGGTGCTATTCAGCAAAAAACAAATGACCAATGAAATACCCATAATACAACAAAAAGCAGAGAAATCATCTAAAGTTATATAATCATTGTTGATAGCTTCAAACTCAGGGCATAAAGTTCTGTTTTTTCTTCCCAAATCAATAACCAAATCTACCCTTCTATTTACTAAGCTTGCTGTAATGTAACATCAGAAATTCAGATAAAACTTAAAGCCCAACAATAAAACCTTAATTAGGTTCTATGTGGCAGGAATACGTGGAAATGCAGGTGCTTAATATTTTTCCTGCAAATCACTACATATTGGGTCTGCCTTTTAAAAAGACATACTACTATCTATGAATTATTCTTTAAGATACAATAAGCCAACATTTTTAGTGTATTAAAAGATTTGGAAGGCCATTTTTGAGTAGTTTAACTTGCCTGATATTTTTATTCACTTTTTTTTTTTTTGTTAGTACTCAATTGCAGAATGAAATGGTATGCTTTCTATTTCAAGCATAAATTGTTGATACAACTTCTCAAAAATTGCATATAAAAAGTCCGCCTAAAGTGTTACATTAGCCAAATGCAAATACTTTTTCTCAGCAAAACATTATCCTCTAGAAAGCCAATGTGATTCTTTTTGAATCACTCTTGTTCATATATACACTTAGCTAGAAAGGATAGATTAACACTTAAATAAAAAAATATTAGTCCAACAATTAGAAACTAGGCATCAAGAAACAGTAGCTAATTTTTTTTCACAAACCTCTGGATAATTTTGTCCTTTCCTTCTGAAAGTTATATACGAAATATACTTCCATGTCCAAACTGTCAATACTAGTTATTCATTTGTCTTACAGTAAATAAAACAACTGCTGAATAGACCATTTTCTTCCTTTGATTAGCTGACTGGTGACAGTACAGCTACGTTATTATATATAACTCTCTTTTATTTTCCTTAAAGAATTATAATGCTACTAACTTAGAGTCAGTGATGAAATGTAAGAGAACAGATTTGTAGTTTGAAAGCAGCCCCCAAATGCTCCATTAATAAAACATTTAACTAACACCTTATAGCATTACTAAACTTCACTTTTTCTGTTAACTGGCTTGATTTTGCCTCACAGGGCAGAACTCACCATTGCCATTATACAGAATCTGCATAGTTTCGAACTCCAGTGCTGTGTATGTCGGATCTAAAACTTCACTGTAGTTTGCCATTTCCATGTCCAGTATTGGTTCTGAGAGCCTCATCATTGAATGCAAAAGCAGTGGAAAAGCTGTTCAAATGTACAACCTTCCCATTCTGTTTCACAGTGATTGATAATCCAAAGTTAACTATAACTGTGTCACTTACGTGCAGCAATGGGAGGAGCTGGAAAACTGCTTCTGCATGCTGTATTTTACCTGGGTATTTTTTTTCTTTTATGATACAGTGCAACCCTTCTGATAATCTTGGAATGCTTTCTGAAATAATCTTATCAGGAGTTGTATTGGTTCCAGTTTTTGCACGAACCCAAGGACATGCAGGAAGCTTCCTATCCCTTATTCTCTGCTGCACATTTTGTTGTCAATGTGTGGTACAAACAGTTCTAAACAAACTGCTCTGGTTGTGCTGTGTAGAGACTGTAAGTTCACATGCCATTCTGCTCTCTCTCTTCAGAACAATAAGGAAATGTGATATGATTATGGACTATCTCAAACTATGCCTAAATCACCCACCTTCAGATTTTAAAAGACAGCTGTAAAACCTCCCATTTTACAGCTGGTAGTGTTCTTTCCCACTGTCAATGACCTAGCTCTGTAGGCATCTTTAAGCAAGACTTCAAGTCACACCAGTCTGCAGCAAGGCGAGTTCATAAATCCCCTCCATCACACACTGCACTGCCGCAATGGGTCCGCGCACCGCACCCTCCACGCTCTCAGACAGTGGCTTCCTGCTCTAACCCTCTTTCATACAAGATGTGATGGCTGCATGGCATTTCCAAGCACCATTCAGATGCACAGGGGGAAAAGAAATATTAATCACCTTCTCTGTAATGAAGAATCTCTGGGCAGGTCCACAGTTCATCAGTTGGTAGACATGGCGTGTACAAACCCAGTTAAAAACCCCCTGTAAAGCTGCTTGAATCTGTGCCAAATATATATCTGAGCAGCAGAATTTCACTTGCTAATCTGGTGCTTTCAAATGTTGGATATCAGGATTTCAAATATTATTACTTCTCAATACATTCTTTACAGAAAACTACCCTTTACACTGCTGAAAAACAGTTACATAAAGATTACATGTACAGGAAAACTGCCCAGTTTATGCCTAATTAACAAGAGCTAGTAACTGTATATACAGCATTGAAATGCATATTTGAATGGAAAAGAGTGCCTGCAGTTGCTGTTCAGTAAAAGTAGCTGTAAAAGGGCATCTGTAGTGGTTTAGTAACATAAACCAGTTCCTTGATTAACTAACTAAATAAATAAATATTTTAAAAAGCAATTTGTGACAGACAAGTTACCAATGAAGGAGGAAAATTTACATGAAAAGACCTAGAAAAAAAGCCTTTCAAAATTCATCCTTCTTATATCCATGTCCCCAGGGTTACCTGAGAGTCACAAATCATTCTGTCTTCTTGTGGACATGTAGATGCAGTCTCAGGCCGGTTCTCCTCCTGACTCCAACAGAGCCCAGTAACATAATTATGACAACAGGATTCTTGTATAATTCACAGACCTATCCCTAAACCAAAGCATATTTACAGTTGTGTTACTGCTTGCACAAATTCTCCTCAGATTTTGGAGGGTCTCCACAGGGGCTGTCCTTTTCAACCTACTGCTATTCCTTTTCCTTTAAACCATTCATCCATTCTTATATTTAATGAGATATCAAAAACTGAAAAAGTTACTTCTTAAAAAGGGCAATCCTATAATTTCATGCATTCTATGAATAGCATATTTATTAACAACTGATATGACTACAAATACTTCCTATACACGACAAAAGACAATACCAAAAAATGGCAATTTTTAAAGATATTTAAGAATATGACTGAAATTTTAGAATATTTACTGCCTACAATCATGGAAAAAAATTACTCAGAAAGTGTCATTTCATGGTACTGGAAGTGTACAAGGTTTCACAGTTTTTAAACACAGCTAACATTTCTTCCTTTTTCTTAAAGAAGTATATTAAATTAAGATTCATGAAGAACTATTTGTTTACAGTCAATATTGTTTAGGAAATCACTGTAGTTTCCTCATGAGATGGAATAATTTTATATTACCTGATGTCTCAGTTTGAAAAGCTTCTTCTGTAGCAGAATTTGTTGTATTTGCTACAAACATTTGTTGTGTTTGTATAGTATTTGCTATAAAGCTAATTACTAGCCACATAAAAAATGATTCCTTGCCTTAAGATGCTGATTAGCATAGTATAAAAAGGCTTACATGTTAACTAGAATGATCTTTTGTTCTTCAGTGTACACTTTCTGATAAGATTTTCTATAAATATTATCTGGGTTTTAATACCAAAACTGTATGCTTACAAACATATCCACTGCATATTTTTTTAATTCAAAATGCCAATTCTGAAAACATTCTGGCATACAAGTAAATTTAAAATAAGGGAATGGATGGAAGATGGAAGATATCAAGTATGACATGATCAAATCCTGCTATTCCCTCTGCTATTAGCAGAACTTCTTCAATGCTGCCAAAACAGGTCCCTTAGTGACTGCTAAAGAGAGGGAATGAATTGACCCTTCATACTTCTGTCATATAAAAACTCATTTCAATTGATTTTTTAATATGGAAAAATGTACGCTATAGGAAAGACATTCTTTATACTATTTTTTCATGTTTTGCTAAGGAAACTTCTTACAGTCAAATCTTGCACTCGTAAAAATGTGCTTTCTGGGGGATTTTTGGCATCATGAAGTACATCATGAACAATTAATGTATACTAAATCACTATGGTAAAATATTAATATGTTTTCTTTCAGCCTTAGGTGGATTAGAATGCAGTCCTGGAATTAGAGCAGTTGACGAAAGAAGCTAATGATGAATGGCTTTTGGTCTTGTGTCAGTTCACGCTTTATACTGTTCTCTAGTATTCAGACTCCCACACAGTAGATTTCTTTTCATATTGGACACCTGCACTGTTTTTCAGATTCTGAATGACACTGCAGTTTGTAGTATAAAATGTTCTAAGTGAAGTCATCTACTACTGACAGCCAAGAAATATCAGCCTAAGGTAAGCAAAAGTTTTAAAACTGTGTAATTAGTCAAACTGCTAAGCACTTCTTTGAGATAAGTGACAATGTAAATTTGAGTAAGAAATAATTTCTCAAAGTAAATTTTGCAGTAATTGTTAAAAGAAAGCTACACAATAATGGTTTTTTTCATGTGGTTTTCTTGCTTTTTTTCTTTAAATCTTATGACCTCAGGATCACATACAGAAAGCATTCCTATCTTATCTTTAAGACTATTAACTCTGTTAATTGTTCAGCTCTCCATATTAAATGTAATCATTCTTTCTGACT
Organism: Ifrita kowaldi; assembly: GCA_013398055.1. Taxonomy (NCBI): domain Eukaryota; kingdom Metazoa; phylum Chordata; class Aves; order Passeriformes; family Cinclosomatidae; genus Ifrita; species Ifrita kowaldi. The sequence goes on from VZRS01006125.1 coordinate 561,328, forward strand.
GTGGTATAAAATACAGCACAACCTACTAAAATCAAGGTTATTTCCATAAAAGTCTTCCTGAAAATAAAAACAAATCTCAAACTACTATCACCACTGAAACAGTTTTGGTTTTCTCCTTTTTTTTTTTTTTTTAATAAATAGCAATATGTCCCTTTATCTTTCCAGCTTAGTAAGAAATTTATGTTGCCATAATAAAGTGTTAATTCAAAGGTATATTTTTTCTTGTTTCCCACGTATTCTAGGTAAGAACACACCTTCACTCTATTTCCTGCTTTGCAAGTACAGTGAACTGTGGTGCACATACTTGGAAGGCATCCTGTTTTTGTCAATAACCTGTCATATTTATCCAGCATGCTGGCAAAACACACATTTTGATCTGTTTCCCCTCTTGATGGCTGGCACATGTAGGACAGGATATGCATGGAGTCCATACTAACAAACCCTAAAGAAACCATATGAGCTGAGCCAGAATGCTTCCTTACTACCATGAACTCAAAGAGACCTGCAAATGGGACAGTTTGTTTGCCAAAAGCTTGCTACCCAGGAAGCAGTGTGAAAATTTCTGCACACCCACAGGCAATCTCATCTTTGGCTTACAAAGGTACATGCCCACGCAATACCACAGAACGAGCTTCCCTCTGCTGGAACACACCCTCTGTGCCAGGGAGAACACTGCTAGTCACCATCACATCAGCTCTGCTGACACCCACCCCCAAGTACTTCATAAATGGTCCATGAGTAATGACTGGGAAATGTTTGCTTGTATTCTAAAACATAAAATTGTGACGTGTTTGTCATGGAAAGGTTTGTAACACTGTGGCATTACTTTATTTGGTAGAGATTGCTGGCTTTTTGTTTTTTAATTAAATAAAAATGTTAGAGTTGGTTCAGATCTAAAAATCAGTGATAAAGTATAAATGTGTATGATCAAGCTCCATCAAAAAGAAATAGCCTTTTTGCTTAACACCTAAATAGCATGATGGCAACATGGCTACAGTCCTCTACAACTCTAAGATGTTACAGCAAGGCTTGTAATGTTGTCATCCCCCCTCCCCCCTTCACCCTGGCCCACAAAAAATTTCAGAGCCAAACAAGGACAAAGTTGCCTTTGAGCTGGTTAATGTGAAAGGATTTTTCAGAACAATTTTTGAAGCATGAAAATAAACATATAGCACAACTGCTTCCACTAAGGTGACCAAAGGCATCATCTCATACTCCTCAAACCCAGCACCAACTATCACCTTCAACAAGTAAATTTATGGCCCTTAGACTTTTGACTTTGTCTTAAAAATTATAGTGGTTAAATAAAACACTAGAAAAGCAAAGTCAGTACCAGAATTTAATAACAGGTTTTCACGGCACACTTATTAGGCAAGGTGGTAAGATTAGCTGCAACAAATCATGCCAGGTGAAACTGAAGTACAGATCTTTGCGGGAAATCTAGGCTAAGCCTGTTTTCATTACTCACATTTTTAGACAATTAGACCACCCCAGGCATTCTATAGAAAGGAGATTCTTGCACATATTGAATTTGCCTCTTTTTTCAGTTAAATTGGTCACTCATTATGTTCAGCTCCACTCTAACACACAGCATATATAGCCTTCTTTCATAAGTTATGTTGAGGGTTGTGTTTGGGGTTTTTTTTCATTTTGACGTAACAGGGAACAGACAATTACTGTGAGGACTGATTGTCTTCATATTTATGTTTTTGGCTTAAAAAATTATTCATCTTTCAGAACAACCAGCTACAACTCCAACGGTCATGAATGTGAATGAATATAAAAAACAAAGAACATGCCTGGTGTCTGACTTGTCAAATAATACAGACCCACCCTACAGGACTCTTTAAAGCTTGAAATAATCCCAAAATAGTTATGAAGACATCAATAAGTAGTCTACACCAGAGTTTCAAAGCTGAGTAAGAGATCTAGTACTCCAAATTCTAAGAGGTGCAATTTACAATTTTAATCTTACATCCACCTCAGTATTTGCCCTGTCAGTAGCTGAGGGGAAATATCAAAGGAATATGAAAGCTCTAAAATATTTTGAGCCTGAAGAATAGCTGCTGCAGGATAATTTTAACTATAATTTACACTTGCTGAGGATATATATCTTGCTTTCAGATTCTCCCTCTCTATTCCAAATATAATTCTCTCCATCTTATTCTAAAAGGATGAATGATTTATTTATTCACTTTATATACCACAGTGTCATTGAGGGGATATGCTACCAGGATAGCAACAGTAATATAATGGTGTCATATGCAAAGAGATGTTACATCGACTCTTAAGGTGAAGGTAGACAAAGCTATCTGGTTTATCTGATTTTATTTATCACTTACACATGCACACATACATCAGCGAGTGACCTGGGCAGCATCTCACAAAGTATAAGATACGTAGCTGTATTCTCACTTCAACAGAAAGGTGTTTTGAGGATGATTCTCACATTGTATTCACCCACAATCTTCACAGAGCAAAATTATCAAGGCAGTATATTCTTGATTTTGCAGATGTCCCATGCTACTGTGTGTCAATGGTTTAGTGAAACCCATGGTGTATCTGTGACAGCCTTTCAGCAAATAATACCACCAGTAGGAAATATTCAAGGAAAAGCCATCTCATAGCCAAGAGGTCAAACAGGGACCATTGCATACAGGCCATCACTAAATGTCAACAGCTAGCTGCACAACTGCCCCGAGGGAGAGCATTGTGTCAGGTTGATGGAAGGGTCAAGGCCGTGATGATGCCAGCTGAAGTAGCACATTTCTGTGAGAAGATTTAGAAGGATGAGTAATGCTGAAGTGGAAGCTTGTAGGTGGTCATTCAAAAAAGAGGCCGAGGGGTGCCCTCATTGCTCTCTACAGCTTTCCGAAGACAGGAAGTGGAGAAGGAGGGAGATTCTGATCTCTTCTTCCTTATATCCAGAGATAGGCTGAATGGGTATGGTTCAAAGCTATTTCAGGGGAGGTTTAGACTGGACATCGGTGTAGCATTTTTTTACCAGAGGGTGGTTGGACATGGAAGATTTCCTAGAGAAGTGATCAGTGCCTCAAGCCTGCCAGCATCTAAGAGGCATTTGGACAATGCTCATCAAGGCTTTAATTTGATCAGTGTGGAAGGGGGAGTTGTGGAGGGCTGGGAGCTCTTGGCCCAGCAGCCCTCTGTGCTCCCCTGGAGAAGGGATGCCTGAGGCCATAAGGACTCTGAGTTGAGCAACTCACCTTTAGGTTACGGTGACCAGTGAACTACCCCCAGCATGCTTTGCTTCGCTATGGTAATACATTGTATCCAGTTGGCTAACTGGTTTCTGCCCTCCCCCAGCCTTTCCCATAAACAGAGCCCGGGTCTGCCCTGAAAGTCAGGGGAGAACCTGTCCCTGGCCTTCCCTTCACTGAGCTGCTGATCAATAAACCTACTTTCTCCGTGGAACTGCCATACAGGTGTCCCTGTCTCTCTGTCCCCGTGTTAGCTTCGGGGCATTTCACAAAGAGCTGAATCACAAGAGCTGAAATCACTTGTAGCTGAGAAATCGCTACACTTGCTGAAATCCCTCGCTGTCCAGGGAGGTTTGCCTTAGACCCTAGAAGAGCTGTTCTTTGCTGGACACTCTCTCTAGGAAGGCCGTGGCACGCTGGTGCTCGAGCGGCATCAGAAAACCCCCTGAGACAGATCAGCAATGATTTTGTCAGGCAGTTGGACTAGATGGTTGTTGTAAGTCCCTTTCAACTGGAACAATCTATTCTATTTCAATCTCATCTAGTATCCTGGTATTTTCTATTCAGTCAGAACACAGTATGCCAGATGCAAGGGTTAGGCGGTAAAGACTGAGGACACTGAATAGTTATATTCCTTTACCTAGCCATTCCAGGAGGATGCCCACAGTCGACTGCAAGCCATGTGGATATAAAATGTTATGCAGATTTAAAATCTTTCTTTATGTACACATATGTTTATACTCATGTATGTACACACAGGAATTTATTGTCAGTGTTTTGTGATAGCTGAATTTGCTTCTTGAATTATCACTGAGTATACCTACAAAAATTAATCTGACAAGGCGAAGCTCTCCCTTCTACATACTGAATCTTAGTCATTCTTCACATTGTATTCTCCATGTCCAGATTCTCACCATGAACTAATAGCAAATTTGTATTTTCCCAGTTCAATCCATTTCTGTGCTTGCTTTGTGTCCAGATTAACAGTAGATTTGCTAACCCTATCTAAGGTTAGCAGGCACTATTAGAAAATTGTGCATATTTATGGGGAGAAAGGATAAAAACCAGGATACTTTTGCTTTTTACATTGCAACAGATTAGGTTTACTGTTAGGTATGTGAAATACTGTTAGGTAGACTTTAGTACTTAATATTTCTATTTTAAATTAATATTCTTTAGTTCATTTTATTCTTGAAAACTCACTATAGCCATGAAGTGCTGACCATTTAGAGGGCTTAAAGAATTTTTGTAGCATAGAATTTTGTGGTGAGAATTGCTGAGGTACAGTTAAATGACTGGATACACTTGTTAATTATTTGCTTAAATCAGGTAACTTATTATTTTCTGCTACACACAGGAAAATTAATCAGAGAGTTGTCCTGGAGAGCAGAGTGAAATGAGAAGAAAAGAGGAAAGAGTTCAGGTATAAGATAAAACCAAACCATCATGCTATTGATAAGCAAGACTAAGCACTCCTGTTCAGTCATCTCCAGGTGATTAGTAATTTCTTAATAGGCCTTCTTGGCAGGTTTTATGCAAACTTGCTCGTAAACAATGTTTTATATAGCCAGTTAGATAAAATTAACTTAAAATTTACCCACAGTTATCTTAGAAATACCATATAATGAGATTTTTTTTCCACAGATAAACACCCTTGCCTTTGTCATACACAATAAAAGAGTTCAAAAAAAGGTTAACCAGTATCAAGGCAAGGTTTGTTTGGTATTCTTTTTTTTAGCTTGCCTGGATCTTTCTTTTCTTTGTGATCAATTAATCATAGCAAGTCTTCTAATTCCTATATTCTATCCCCTGCTGAATGAGTTATGTATTCTACATAACATTTCAAAACAAACTCAGTACACTTCTGCCCATGCTAGTGACTATATAACTCTTGGTCCTACGTAAAAGGCTAATTAAATAACTGAATAGTTAGACAAGTGCCATTATTTTCAGTTACTCTGTCTAAAATGAAAATTTTTAACTAGAGTCTAAGCTGACTCATCACGTTCCTGGTAGAGAAAGAATGCTGTGTCAACATACTCAGTTAACTTTTCCAAGACACTAGCATGGTTATGCTTAGCTTAAAAACTTCTCTAACTGCTATTATTACAAAAATGAGTTAATGAGAAGTTCAGAGCATATTAAGGACAGTTTAATATGCTCTGAACATCAGTTTAGAGTGAAAGTATGACAAACGAACAAAAACTTCGAACACTCCCTGAACAAAGGAACAATGAGAAATCATAAAGGCATATTCTCTGTTTTGACCGTATTTCAGATCAGCTTTTTAAAGTATCAAAATAACTCCATTTTATGCATCAAATAAATAAGTTTTGAGAACAACTCACAGCCTAGGAAGGCATGTGCATAAAATACCCTGATTTTCGTAAAACCATAGAATGATTAGGGTTGAAAAAGACCTTAAAGATCATCTAGTCCCAACTCCTCTGCCATGGGCAGGGACACCTTCCACTAGACCATCCAGCCTGACCTTGAACACTTGCAGGGATGGGGCATCCACAGCTTCTCTGGACAACCTCTTCCAGTGTCTCACCATCCTCACAGTAAAGAATTTCTTCCTAATATGCAGTCTAAACCCACCATCTTTCAGCTTCAATCCTTTCCTCCTTGTCCTATCACTGCATGCCCTTATGAAAAATCCCTCTCCAGCGTTTTTGTAGGCCACCTTCAGGTACTGAAAGCCTGCGATAAGGTCTTTCCGAAGCCTTCTCTTCTTCCTAAAATTATTACATTGTATTTCTAATGAGAACAAAGTCATTCTTGCTTTCACCAGACATGAACTGACAACAGTATCTCCTTGAAAATTCAAACAACAGGATTGTCTTAAGAATCAGGGAGGTCAAGGAGACCTGATATCTTTATTGGCAGCAGCACAGCTGCGCAGCAAATTCAGATACCAGTGAGCACAAAGCAGAATCCTCTGGAGAAGAAGCTCAGGTCTTTGCTTTGCTGTACACATACAGACGCTCTTCAATTGGCCAGTGGTCATCTCTTTAATTTTAACATGTTAGGTGTGTTCCCAGGTAGGAACAAAATGTTAAATACTGTGACTTCACAGAAGTACAGATATATCTGCTCCCAACAGATTTTAAACAGTGATTTTAATAATCTCAGAATCTGTAGAAGTCCCTTTTAAAAGCTGATGATAAATATTAGAAAATATATTGGGCCGCATATCCTTTAACTAATGAAGCCAGAACACTGATTGACCTGAGCAGGTAAAAATTCACTGGCATAAGAGATATGAGAAAAGTGGTCTAGCAAGGTTTTAATTAGTCTCTATCGTGAGAGCAGGTAAGAGGAAACTTTGAAAAATGGTCATAAATGCCGTAATACATAAAAACACAATGCAAGTCATCAAGATAAAATATGAAAAATTATGTGCAGCTGCAATAATGTAGGTTACATGATCAAGTTCACCTTCAATAGTATAGACAACAGTAGGGTCTGGGTGGATTTTCTGGACATGAACAATATTCGTGTGGCTGCATTCCTTCTTCTTAATGTATTAATGTAAGTAGGCTCCATCATTTTATCTGAGAACTTTGCAATCAGTAACATTATTTCCCCATCTGTGAGAGAGGTACAAACTATAGTCCCCTCTTAATAAACAGAGAAATGAGGCAAAGGACAACCAAAGATAGTGTTTATGACACTTGAGTCCACGTGCCTACAATACAGTCGCCTGCATACAAATCAAACATTCAATTCCCTTTGCATATAATGATCAGAAACAGGCACATCTAAACAGATTCCTCAAACTTATCTTTAACAGGATGTTGAACTGAATCATCTCTCAAAACACCCATTTCTTCCCACTGGTTGTCTAACTAAAGTGCTGAAACTTTAGAGTTAGGTGAGGTGAATCTGCACAAATGACTCCCCAAAATCTGAGAAGAGAGCTGAAGGTGGAGAGCCTGGATGGAGACCCACCTCCTGCCCTTTCCACTGGAGCAAGTCCTCAAAACTGAAAATATATCATATAGCACAACTGCTACAGCTTATGAATACCAGAAAAAAAATATCCTTTATCTATTAAAGAAAAATTAAAAATATTTTAATGTCCAGTTCAATAATTAATGTTTTCACCAACTTAAAATATATTTCAGAGGGTGTGAGCTTCAAGAAATGAGTCAGCCAACTTCACAAAAATGGCCATGTGTGAAATCATAAAATGATACATTATGCCAATTGAGGATTCACAGAATCAGGCTTAAAAATCAATCTAAAAATAAGCTAGATGAAGAACGTTCCTCAGAAAGCAACAAAGCAAATATTAAGTTACTATACCTAAATGTGGGACAGTTTTCCTGCACGGTCTTGCCTGCATCCCTGGTTTGTCAATGTGCACCCAAAATCCCCAAGATCAAAGGACAGGACTATAATTTTCTTTAGAAGGTGCGCCAAGCACACAGGTTCCTTCCCTGGCTGATACCTTCTCTGGCCTGACAATAGAAAGGTAAGGTATACAGAAGACACAGGTCACTTCCCCACCTTGCTGGGACACTGTTCAGGTGCAACTCCTGGGGCCAGGACTGTGATGCACATATACACAGTGCAGACACAGTTGCAGTAATAACTTGAAGTTAAGCTGCCTTGTCAAAGCTACACTCTGTGTTGATAAAAAGGAGAAATCACAACAGATCTGTCAAATTTATCTCCAAAGACACATAAAAGTTCCTGCACTCCAAAGTTCTAGAGTTTTGTTTTTTAAACAATGCAGTAAAGATATACGTCTTTTGTCTGATTAAGGAGAAAAAGCAGCTGTGAACTATACTTGCTACAGATTAAATGCCCTGGCAACACCTAAAATTGATTAATCATCTAGATAACATTGCTTTAACTAGACACGTGAGAAAATATCTAAGGTGACAGTCCACTTTCGATAAGTGAGTTCTGTTAATAAATTGGCATTTAAAACACATTAGTATTTAAATGCTCCTATCTGATTTACGAGAATGGCAGAAGTAACTTCCTGTGAAAATTTATGCCTTCAACTTCGAAAAAGAAGCAGTAGAAAAGACTGTCCTGATCAAAAAGAACAATTTGTTTAGGAATCTGGAAAGCTGAGTCAGTAGCGGTTGTATGCAAGGAAACAAAGATGACTTCACTTAGGTGATGGAAAGGTCACTACTGGGTGTATCCTATTTACGTGACAGTAGATTATACATACAACAAAAAAGCCATTTGAAAACTTTCAGAATCTGCATGTGAATGGAAAAATAGGGGTAACATGATTTTCCTTTTAAGGTGGTGTAAGGTCTAGAGTCAAAGTCTAGCAGCTGTAGTGTCTGACTGCTATACCTATCAAAAACATAACAGCCAAACCAAAGAGAATAGCAGTGTTGGTTGTTTGAAGTGAAAGTCCTACTTGGTCTAAGAAAGATGGCACTTCTTGCTAAAACTTGGTCTCGCCTGGGCTTTTGAGTAAGTAAAATGCTGGACAATACTGGAATTTCTTTGTTACACTTACTTTTTTTTTTACACATAGTAAATGCTGGGGATAGGAAACACAATAAATATTTTCCAGTGGAAAACTTGTCTCATTGGATCTACATAGTGTTCTTGGAAAAAAAACGAAACAAAACTACAGTGTTGTCTACTGTTATCTTGAAAGGAACAGTTAAAAAAGATGTGAAAACCAACAGTTCCTAGGAAGTGTGGCAGAAGTAATTACTTTGGGAACCCAAAATGTTCAGAATCATTGAATACTAAAAATACTAAATACTAAAAATACATGAAGACACAATTTTTTTTGTAACCAGTTTGATTGTACATAAGTGAAGTCACACTTTTCATTATTTAGGAGAGAAAAACAAAGAGAAGACTGGATACTGGGCTCTTTGCTAATTTCCAAGACTGAAGAGAATTAAAATGACTAAAGTAATATTGTAGCAGATTGCCAGATTATATTGTTTTGAAGTGAAGGAAGAAAAAGAAAAAGAAAAAGAGAAAGAAAATGGAAAAAAGATAAATATAAATAAATAAAATTATTATTCCTAGTGTTATTTTTTGAAAGAGATCTGAATATTGAGCGCATTCAAGAAAGAAGAGATACAGGAGAGAACTAAATGATTGGGTATTTGTATAACATCCATTAGCAAGTTTTATGAGTCCAAAAGGAGGAACTGTATTAATACTACTATGGACATGAGGAATCTTGAATACATTCTTAATGCTTTAATTCAAGGTTCTCAGGAGATGATCAAGCTCAACTTCTTCTCAATGCAGGTCACACCAGGTTGCTAAGGGCTTAAAACAGCCATATCCAAAAATACTTTGGAGAATGAAGACTGCCTAACCTCTCAGGGCATTCTATTTTCCTACTGGACCCAGTGTCCCCTGGTGCTCCCAATGGGAATTTTTCTCCTTACACGCAGTCTGAAATACTTTTATTTCAACTTAACGTCCATAGTCTCCTGTCCTCCTACCTGCACCACAGTGAAAGTCCATCCTTTCAAAACAGCCTTGAGGTACCAGAGGCTGCTGTGAGGGTCTCTCCCACAAAGCTATCTCTAGGCTGAAACAACTCTGGTCCATCAGCTTCTCCTCAACTGGATGGTTGTGTCAGCCCCTTACCATCTTGGTGGCCCTGCACTGAACTTTCTTCAGTTAATCCATTTATTTCCTCAAAGAAAGAAGGGGGTGAGTAGGCAAGGTTGCACTATTTTAGACGCCATCTAACAAGTGCTGAGTAAAAGGAAGTAATAATTTCCCTCAGCCCTGCTAATAGAGCCCAGGATGCTGTTGGCCCTCTTCTCCTGGGATTCACTGCTGACTCATGCTCTGCTTGCTGTCTACCAAGACTCTAGTTCTTCACAGCAGAGTTTTTTCCCAGCTAATCCTCCAATTCTCTCCCCAGTATAGGATTGTTCTCCAGTTGTTTCCCAGTGTCACAATTCTCAATGAATTTTTTTTTTTCCCTAAGAACCACAACAACTTTCTAGCCTGCCCAGGCTAAATTACTAGCATTAATAGCATTCCTTATTTTTCAGGAATAATAAATAAAATTGCCATGATGGACTTGGTTTGAAAAGATTGGCCTAGCTGTCTCAAACAGCTGCAATTAAAACACTGCCATATCTGTTAATTTAGCCAGAATAATAAGCCAGCCAATCACTTCCACAAGTACTTCTGGACTCTTTTCCTACAGCCAGCAGAACTCATCTACACCTCCTGCTATCTGTCATTCACCTGACAGTGAATGGCATTTCTGCTTCCATCTACACGAGGAGGGGAGTTAAAAGCTGCCATTAGAGCTGGAATTAAGGAGCACTAATGGCTTGCCAGCCATATTCAGGGCACGAGAATGTAGATCTTACTGAAGGAGACTAGAAGGAGTTGGCTTGCCCATCTCAGGGAAGTGAAAAGTGAGAGGGAGTTTATTCTACAAATAAATCATGCGCTGTAAGCTACATAGGGGAAAAAATTATTTAGACAGTAAAACAATTCTGCTGTTAGAACAAAGGCATAAATTTGAGGCTGGCAAGTGGAAAGCTTCTAAACATGTCAGGGTTATGGCACTGCAACAAACCTCCTCCATTTGGGCAGCAGAGGTGAGGAACCTAACTGGTTTTAAGACATGGAGAGAAATTTATGAAAGGTATTACATGGGTTGGTGATGTCAGCCAAACTGGTGACTCAGGAGATCTCTTCTAGTCTTACTGTGCTGAACATTTGCATCATGACTTTTTTTTTATAAAGTGGCCAGTGAAAAATATCAAGTGTATTATTCTTATTAAAAATTAAAGAAATACAAATGACAGAAAGTTAACCTCATTGTGATAAGCAATTAACAGAATTATGCTGTGATTGAAGCTGATGCATAATTAACAACTGCTGTAAATGATGTTATCCATCTAATTTGCCCAGATTGGAATAGCATTGTTCTTAGGCATGTTTAACAAGTTCTGTGGTAATATGCACTTGAATGAAGTGCTCTTTACTAATGTGTTCAAATTCACAAAGCTGTTACTAGAATTGCAAATAAGGTATACATCAGCATCATTTCCTCTGCCCATCACTTTCTCTTCTTTGGAACTATCCTTGACAGAAAATCAAATTATAACAAGTCCAAAAGATGTTTGCACAAATTGAGCTAAAGCAGTGTTATTAAACATGAAAAATGTGCAAAAAAACCTATGTGATGAACCAAGTGGGACTGAATTCAAAACACAAGCTGCAGCTGAGTAGAAAGGAACAAGAATCATGGAGCTCACCAGGGGACAGAGGGAAACACTCAAGGTAGAAATCACTTAAGAAATGGAAAGGGGAAGAATAATTTTTCAAGTGATGTATATTTAAGGCCCAGAACTGAAGAATCTCTGATCATTCGAAGTCAAATGAAATTGGTCGAAAAAACCATCAGCTTTCAAGTATAAGGTCTTCATGGTCAATACATGTTGGACTTGTAAAGTCCTTAATTAGATGACTAAAGCACACCAATTAAAAAAAAGAAAGAAGTAACTAGTGGCTCACAAGTCTTCTGTTCAACTTTTCCCAGAAGGATATTGAAAAATCTGAACTGGAGAAAGCAATAAGATATGATGAGGAACGATTGCCTGATGAGGAGCACACACACAGCCTTGGCTGGACAAAAATAATGATATCACTCCGCAAAAAATTTTGGGGTGTGCATACCTACCACCAGCTTCTCCAATTTAATAGGTATTTATATGGCTTTCAGAAGCATATGATCTTTACAACTGATTCATCTCTAAACGGCCATCAATTTCTGAGTGGGAGACGTTGAAATAGGGCAGGCAATGATTTAGTCTCTAGCAAGAAAGGAGGTTAGTGAAGCATGCAGAAAAACTTTACTTACATTCAAAAAAGAAAATAACAAAGCACAGACACTTCAGTTCTTCATACACAGGTGAGGAAAGGCTGATTTCCTAGGCTGAGTTTCCATCCTCATCTCTTCGTAATACCTGCAGCCAATAAGAGTAAAATAAGTGCTAAACTACCTGCAATGCAAACCAACTATGCTCCTAAATAAAATTCGTATTTGGACTATAAAGGTTGAGAATACAGTGCTTTCATTCAAGGTATAAAGGTATTTCTGAAGATTAAAGAAAATGCTTAAGTCATTGGACAACATTGATGTCAGATTTTCTTCCACTTGTAGAGGAAAAAAGCACAGAATTTATACAATGTCTTGAAATACTATCTGGAAGGATTACATATAGGGAATAGGAGACAAAATGATTTTTAAGACTGCAGTTCTGTTGGCATAGAAGCATATGAATAAAAGATCCCCTGCTCTTTGGATGACTAATGTTTAGGTAAACTGGGTAAACTACATAGTAAAACAGGATTTGTAGTAGAAAAGCCTGAAAGAAAAACAATTTTAATTTGACTACATGCACAGCATTTCAAAAAGGATAAAGACATGAAAGAAACAAAGGGACATTTTGTAGTAACCTTGAGAACTACTTTACAACTCTTGCAGCCTTGCGGACTTTTCTTGGGTGGGGTGAACTGCACTTTCAAATGCTAAACTTTAGCTAGGCAGGCACTACCTATTTATTGCTTTATATATATTTATTTCAATGTTGCCTATTAATTCTATACATTCTTGTGAATGTGTAGTCTATGCATTTATGAGCAACTGTTAAATCCAAACAAAATATGCACTGGTCACTCATAAAGTTCTGAAAGACATTTTGCTTTCTGCACCCCAAATATAACCTCATGCTATTAAGTTCGAAACAAAAGCATGTTGTTTTTAGGTTTTCGTATTTCAAAAATATCCACCTGCTTCAGCAACATTCTTTGCTTTGCCTTTCACATTACTTGAAACCTTATGGGTAATACATTCTACTTTCCCTTGGAAGAAACTGAAAACATGGAAAATCACTTCTAAACACCAGGGATGAAACTAACTCCCCTCATTTAGATACAACAGGACTTTAGTCAAGAACAGAGATTCTTACAGTCTAAATTGTAAGTCTGCTGAGGTACTACATTCTTTATTGATCTTGTAAACTGCAGTGAATGCAAAATAGAAAGCAGTAAAATTATTAGCCCATCAGTACTTTCTGTCCTCAGAAGTGATACTGTTACACCAGCATGCAAGATTGATTCTGGCATTATCACAAATTAGAGTATTTTATTCAATAGTTAAACATATATAAAATTAATTCTTCTTTGTGTATTTTCACATGTAGCCCCTGGATCAGGAATATACCATTTGGCTAACAGTGGAGGAAAAAAGCAGCACTTGAAGTGACACAGCCTCTCCCACTGGGATCACTATAAAGGCACATAGAAATCATCAGGAGTACTAAAGTGAGGATGAAGCCTAGATATGGATCTGTTCTTGAGGTCCCTCTGTGCCTCTCTCCCTACCCTCCCTCATCTATGCAAGGCAAATTAGTCTCTCCATCATCCATGATGAGAAGTTGGATTCTCTTCAGGAAGCACACACTTTTCTATGTACCTCTTTTAGTTCTACATTTTCAGACCTCCCTTACACACCTAATTCTACAGTCATTAGTAGGGCAATAAAACGACATAAAATGAGCAAAGAGCAATAAAGCAATCATATTCCAGCATGTTTATTTAGTGTGGTCCTTAATGACAGAGACCTTCGCACCCACTGATACCCGGAGCTACTACTAATTCTCCTCTACCTCAAATCCATGGTTATTATTACTCTCAGACTTATGCCCAATGTTTTAAAGCCTGCTTCACACGAACTGTGCAAAAAAAAAAAAAAAAAAAAAAAAAAAAAAAAAACCCCACAGAGAAAAATCAGTTTTAAGGGGGAAAAGAAAGCTTCTCAAATTCAGCCCAAATCTACTTGCATGTGAGTTAGATACAAAGAAAAATTTCCACAGCTGCACTGAGATTGTGTTAAAACATCTTAATTTGTTCCTTAGCTTTTGAGTGTACTGTCCAAATCAGCTGGAAACATCAAATAGTATTTGGTGGCTATTGTTATTAGACTATAGACATATGCTTAGTGGTAAGAAGGGTATTTAAAATATAACTTTCAAATCAGACTTTCTCTCCCCCAAATACTTAACAATCAGTCAAATTAATGTTGTACTAACTATAGCATACTGTGATTAGTGATTAGTTCTACAACTCTTTCTATGTCAATCTAAAATCTGTTGCATTGCTTGTTCTCTTGCTCTCTCCATCTTCTCTAGACTTTTCTAGGTTTTACTGCAGATTTCAGCAGTGGTTTGTTTCTCTACATTGAGCTCTGGGTATCTGTCATCTTTCAATGAGATGTACAAATGTGGAAGCCTGACCATAAAGCAGCAACTAGTCAGAACACATAAGGGATGTGACCCAGATAACTTGTGGTATGCTGCATTAATATTGTAAGCAAAACTTACAACAGGTCATGTTTGCACGAGCAAGTGCGTACAATATACAGAAAATGTATATAGATTGCCAAAATTATACAAATAGCACACTCTACTTAGAAAAGTTGGTCAAAAGCTACTCAGTCAAAAATTTCCTTTTTCATTTGAATTTTCAGGTGTCCAAACAGTACCCTACTGTGCAAAAAAATGGCTTGCTGAAATAAAAGCATAATAAAAAAGAGCTATGTGTTAAATTATTTTAGTGAGCTAGGAGCCAAAGAAAAGCACGATGATAAATCACAAAATTTTGCTTAAAAGCAGGGGGAAACAAAACATGGACACATGAAGGAAAAAAAAAAGAAGAAAATAATGGGAGTAAACTGAAACACAAAACAAAGCAGTGCCTCTTTCAGAATGATTGAATCTTGCTTAATCCATATTTTACTCTCTGCTACATAATTTTACACTCTTGACAAAGTGTCAGGCAGTTGGAAGAGGGTTGGAAAAACATATGTAGCTTTTTGTCAACTTTATGCCTCCCTAAATTTAGAAGACATTTCTGAATAAAGAAGCTAAAAATAAATCACAAAACAGTGTCAATAATGTGGTCTGAATTATCCAGCAATAAAAAATATGAAAACATTTTTAATATATTTTAATAGAATTTTCATAACATAAATTATAGCAACAAGACGACTGGCAACTAAAAAGTGATTTGTAGCTGACTTACACAGATGACCTTTTAAAAAAACCCTACACTGCCTATTTATACTATGGCTTGTTTACCTACATGTTTAAACTATTCTAAAAACTCGCAGTTAAAATGTAGCCAACATGTACTTTACCTAATCTTAATAGCAAAACCTGGCACTGAGGTCTTGGATAAGCAAATACAGTCACATTACTAGTTACAATTTTAGTTTCCACAATGAAAATCAATACCAATTTATCTGGATACTGTAAATTAACAAAATATATAGAAAAATTAATATCTACAAATTTACATTACAATTTTATTTGCAACAAATATATATACATACATACATATTTATATATATATAGCATGTTTTTGTGTATATAGGGTATTATGCAATTTGACATATTTAGATAGGGTCCTGTTTCAATGCAATCTCATTATCTTCAAGGAAATGTGCTGATAAATTAGAAGTTGCAACATACGCATTTTTATAAATACAGCAGGTTTAAATGTGTAACTTCTAAGAAGAAAACTTCCAGAATTTTGTAAACATCCACCATATTAATTCTTTAGTCATTAGTAACATCATCAAAAAGACCTGACAAGAATGGTAACTACTAGGCTAAGTCAAAAATTTGGTTAATATGTACACTTTCTGAAAAAGCATCTACAAAACAATGACAGTGAAAAATGAAAAACAAGGGATCAAGCAAGATGTTAAAATGAAGAAAATGTTAGTTACTTGAATTATGAAAATTGTTAATGAAAGTTAAAAAAGGTTCTTTAAAACTTTAGCAAATTAGAAGTTTCCTATCTCTAACAATAGTTAGATGCAACACTGAAACCAAGGTTCACATTTACATCCACTTCTTCCAATTCATTGCCTCTTCTCTACCCAATAGCATTTAAGGTCCAGAGCTGCAGTACAGTGCCTTCCACCTGGCCAACCAGCCAACAAGATTAAGCTTTTTTCTTTTTGGGAACTTGTGACCAGTGAAGAGCAGAATGATCAAACAGCTCTTTTACAATCTCTGGATGAGATTAATCATGTTTCACCTTATAAGTCACTCAAGTCCCTGAAATTTTTCATTCTGACACCCTTTCCTGTCAGCCCTCTTGTTCCTTACTCTTTACAGTTTTATTAAGCTTTTATTTTCCTGAGTTAATGAGCACAGACTTTTACCTCTCACTCTGTTCATTGCTGAAATCATGGTTCATCAGAAATATGTAAAAGAAAATGGTATTAATTCTATGAAAAATGTTAGATCGGTGCTTTATCAAGCCATTGTTCTTGATTTTCCAACATATTTACATTAAGCTAAACAAATACGATCACACAATAAACTTGCAATATTTAACTGAATGCAGTCATAAAGTACACCATTCAGTAACCAAATCCATACACAAAACGTGCAAATTATTACAGAGCAGCACTACATCTCAAACAATAGCAACATGCACTATCTCCCAGGTAGTACTAAGGGACAAAGGACACGTTCTCTTTTAGTCTTAAAAAAACCATGTATCATTTAGGCTAAGTCTTTCAAACAAGCTGATGAAGAAAGCTATCTAGAACTCATAGTAAAAGGTAGAATTAGAAAAGACAAATTTGAACCTAGAAATAAGCATAAGTCTAGAAACAGAAGCTCGCATGAGTCTGAGGACAATCTTCAGATAATGGCTGGAATGCAAGTCTGATAAAAGTTTATCAAATTTTAGTCAGACCAAGAAAATAATATTTTCAGTGGTTTTATGCCATAAAAAGGAAACTCTGCAGTTGTTTTGTGCCACAAAAATATTTATTAATTTGTTTATAGGCTCCCAATAATTTTAGTGGAAACAGTCTGCTTTGGAAGACATGGTACAGAAAACATTGAGCAAAACAGTATCTAATCTTTAGAAAATTAAATGAAAGATGAGATGAGATGAGATGAGATGAGATGAGATGAGATGAGATTAAACAAACAGAAACAAGAAGAAACACTGAGATATACCACTCTGCCCATGTTCCTTTCACAGAGAACATTCTGACCCACCATTTCTAAACACTGAAGGTGGTAAACAAAGAACTCATAGGCCTGCTTACAACTCATCTTCTAAACAAAATATCAGTGGACAAAATGAAATGAGAAGTATCAACAAAACACAAATCAGTAGAAGATCAAATATCCCCACAAAAAGGAACTGTGGAGATTTTTCAAAAGTATTCAGGCACCTTAGGATGTAAATATGCAGCTAGAGAACCCATGGTTCTAGATAATGGTCGGCCTCACTCTGCTGGGAGCCAGCATGCTGAAAAATATCCTCAATTGAAAGATAAAAAAGGGAAGGAAGAACAGGATCTCTGGCATTCAGAAGAGGCTAAATAAGAGCAGGTATCTAGTGCAGCAACTTCTCCCACCCAAAATATCCTCCTACACACGCGTGCGCACACACATAAACACGTAGCAACAATATTCATTGTACCACCATTCCCAAAAGGAAAGAGAACTAGCAACCACAACTATTTAGCTTCCTTTTTGCTGCCAGACAAGATGATCAGTTTACAGACACCACATAAGATAGGTAGAATGTATTTTAAATAGACATCTAATTGCAATTTTTGATGAACGAAAATCTGACCCAAGTCCTAAGTTTTCTCTAGACTAGCATGATGATAAGAGTTTGTATTTCCTAGAAATAAATGCATTATAAATTCTAATTTAAATTCCTCTAAATTAACTGAAAAAACTGAGATAACTTTAAATATTACCAGGTATTAATTAAAACCATTTTCCCCCCAAAACTGATTTCCATGTGTCTAAACTGCACGTGACTTTACTATCAGCCATAGTCTGATATACTAAAACAACACAGCCGGTAACAATCGAGAAAACACATTAGACATAGTACTTACTTTGCCATGAAATTCTAGATGAGTTAATGATAGATAATGGCCTACAATTCATGTGTGACTTATTTTAGCAAATCTCACTGATACAGCAACTTAAGCACGCTGCATCAAGGCTATACTAACTATAATCAAAGGGACTTGCAGAAAAATCAACAGAAATTACAAGTGTCTGTTCTTGGTAGTACCCTGCTCCTCACCCAAAACAAATGAAACAGTTACAAAATCCTACCCAGTATCACCAGTAGTCAAGATGGCTGCCATCTTGACTGACACTAAGGTGAGGTGTAAAGGCTATCTTTGCAAGCTCTCTTTCAACTTTTTAAGTGGGTTACCAATCCAAGTACCTAAGATGTGGGTACACATTAGATGTACCCTGCAGCAGTGGGTTTGCAGTAATGACAAACTTTGCAACCTCATGAATCAATTCCTTGCAGTAAGTCCTCATGGACATATTGAACAACAGGAATTCCCAGGAATATCTGTCTATCTGGACAAGTCTATGTGTGACTTCATTAGCAATTTCCTCTCAGTACAAAAGCTAACTTTAAGCCTAATCCTAGCCCTGCCCTTTGTTTTCTATTAAACAATCATTAATCCAGGAAAAATCTTCCATCTTAACCCATAGTAGCTTTGTTTCCTTACGTGTTTTTTTTGAGGAAATTCGCCAAAGGCTTCTCAGAATGTTAACTCTACTGTGACAATATCTAAAACCACAACCAGAAAGCACTGAAAGGTCCTGAGCCTGACATACCCCTGCTTTGCTATATATTGCATCGGGGTGAGGTCTGGAAGGGCACTGGCAGCCTTGCTTCCCTCTCATTAACCCTGTTGGCAGGAGAAAAGCCATGTTATTTGCTTGCTCTCCCAAGGCAGGACAATCGGAGACCAGGACACAAGGAGCACACACCACGAGGACGTTCACTGAGGCACACCTATGTCAGTAACATATCTCTATCCATGCACTTAGTAATTCTTATGCAGTGTGCCCTCTCGCTGCAAAAACTCTTTGTATTAGACTTGCTTTTTCACTGAGCTCAGACTGTAGTTCCACAGATTTCATCTGCAACCATTTTTAGAAATAAATAAAAAAATAATTTTTAAAATGGCATAGTGTTTACCATTTTCTATGGTCCTTTGATATACGGCGACAGACACAGACTAGTGAGACAGATTAGTAAATACAAACTGTAACAAGATAGCTGAAATAATAATACCTTCTACTTGTGAACAGCATGAAAGTAAAGCCAGCTTCACCAGTACTATGTGCAAGAACTTAATAGGGAAAAGTTGAACAGCTGAGCATTTAAAATAGAGCAAGAAGAATCCTGGTTCCCTGTCTCTTGCAGCCCTTCACACAACTGCTGTGCCACCACAGGAAATCATGTCACTGCTGGTCACCCCAAATGACCCCCAGCCACCATGGGCTCTCAGTGGCCGCTCACTCGCTGCAGCCACTGCCAAACAGACCAGTCATAATGGATCCACCTAAAATTAAAAAAAAAGAAATTCTGCTTTACTAAAGCAAAGTGAAGTAAAAATACATGTGCAAAAGCCCCAAACAGATCCTAGAGAGCTTGAAACATCTTTTTCGATCAAAAATATAAATAAAAATTCAGGTGACACATAACCAGGAAGAAAAGTCATTGCAGTAAGATTTTTCTTAAGAGATCTGGGAAAATTAGACTATTTCCACAACACAATATAGCCTGAAGCATAAATTTTACCATTATTTACCTTTCTCAATTATCTTCATTCACCTAGTATAAATACAAATTTGTGTAACTGCATAGATACAGAGATTCTTTGTGTAGTCACATTGCCTGAGTATATGATTTTTATTAATAATGAGTAGATATAACAATTATCTAAAGCTAAATTACTGGTTTTACTTCTATTACCTTTCCATCCTCTTCAAAAAAACCCCATAGGAACAAGATAAATGTCTTTGCCCTTCTGCTACTCTTTCACTGTAAATCTAAAGATTCCGTTTTTATAAACTGCATGGAGTTCGAAACGAAGTAGTTAATTCACGCATATAAAGATGGACCCTCTTCAAAAACATTATCTTTGGAAGTAATGGCCACTTCTCAACAGGAAAAATGTAGTTTAACTAGATAAAGAGACTAAACCAGTTCAAACTACCTTATTTGCAAGAGCTCCCCTACGAAAAATGTGCATCAAAATCTAACATCAACACACCATTTTTTGCATTACTTTCACCAGAAGAAAATTATCTATAAGAGCATGTGTAACAGTGCCCTCTGGTGAGAATGTGCCTGAGAATATGCTTGCCTTGTAAGGGTAAAGAGATTTTATTGGCACAGCCAATAAGCAATCAGATGATTTTGCAAACTGAATTATGGTAACACTTTTCAAAACCAGCAATGAAGAAGTTAGGTGTTTTGAGATTATAATTACTTTATACTCATTTTAAATGAAAAAAATTTATGCTCATTTTTTAAAACACAGCCTTGTATGACGAAAGAGACAGTAGCCTTGACTAGGTGAAGATTTATGAGTGCTATAGACAGCATAGCTACTTTTATGGCTGAGAATGCAATAGATCCTAAGCAAACATTGATAAGTCCTCTATTCTTCTGAGAAGTATCCACCCACCTAGTGTCCTGACATTGGAAAGCCCCACAGCTTTGATAAGAATAAAGACCAGCTGACTGTAGAAAACAACTTAATTTCTTAACTTAGTCAATGACATTCATCAAATGTGTTGTGGGCAAGGGCTGCATCTCCCTTCATTATTGAACAATGACCACCACATTTTCAACCCTACTGAAATGTGACAATCCTAGTGAAACATATAACATACATATTCACCCCATAAAATACATGTTTATACATGTATATACACCTACGTATATGTATGCACAGAAAATGAAGTTAAATTTTTGGACAGACTTGTCATTGAACCAAGGACTAACATTCTACTTTCAAAAGGTTTAACTGACACACACACCAAAAGATACTTCATAAAAAATAGTCGATACAGAGTTGTGGTGGTGGTCAATGCCTGAAAATACCATTCTGGTCTAACTTATTACCTATTTGTGATGAAACCAAGAGTAGCTTTACCGTGACTGTCATGGTCCTTCACCAGTTCCTCCCAATGGTCCCATCTGCTGTCTTTGAAACTACCATGGCAGTTACTTTCAGCCTCCTGAACTCCTGCAACCTGAACTGTGGCAGTGTTCTCCTAAGGGCAGGAAGACTTCGAGAAGATACTAAAGCTGTTTGTAATTATGGCATTTACATTGCATAAGAATGAGAATATGAACATAATGGAATTATTACTCTAGTCAATTTCTCCATCTCTTAAGACAATCCATCTTCTCACTCATATCAAGTATGTCTCATCACCCTCTTGCTCTAACTTTGGTGACTAATTAACTTCATGGTTTTTAAGGAAGGAACTTGGCAGTCCCAGTTAGTTGTTTAACAAATAACCAGATGTCCCCAGAGGACTCAAAGGAGTCACTTACAGGCAAGTTTCATTGGGTCAGGTATAAACATCAAACAAAAACTCACCTCAGCAGGTGGCAGCAAGAAGTGTGGGGGAACAAGATTGGTAAAATGTCATCAGCAAATAAAAAATCTCATTTTACATTATTTCAATGTTTGGTCTAATTATTACAGACCCATCAGATATTGTAGTTTTCATTATAGTGTATGCTTTACCCTCCTCTTATCATTTACTTAAGACCTCTGAACACCCAGCTGTTAACTTTCCCAAAACAGAGGCACTAGTTCTTTCAAAGGTTTCAAAGCTGATTAGTTTTACACACACACATACACATATGAACAAAGTGTGTAATATTGCAAACCACAACAACAAATCAAAATACTTTTAAAAAGTTAAAAGTTCTTCCTTTTTTGCAAATTGTCACCCTGGCAAAAAAAGTGGATGGAGTAAACTGTTTTTCAAAATCTACCATGGCTTTGACAAAAAATTCCAGTTATGAAAAATGAAGCCAATTTCCGCAAATAAAGAAGGGCTGTGTAAGTCAGGCCTGCAGTAGAAACATTAACTTTTCCGATCATACTTTACCAAGTGTTAAAGATCCTAGAGCAAAGGCTACCTTTTTACTGTGGTAGCAAATGGCATTCGGCCTTGTTAGGCCAACAAACATCATGATAATATATGAAAAACACAGCAATGGCGCAGATCAGTTTGGGGTCTGCTCTGAACCTCAGATATAGGGTAAGTTAGAAGTCAGCAAATTAAATTACGGGCTTTTAAACTGTCCCATCATGTATTTTTGTATAGCTCCATAGATACTTCTCAATTAAGGCAACTAACAACATAAAGACTATCCAGCAGCAAAACAGAAGAGTGAAACTACAGTGTAAATTGTCACCATTTGCTTATGCAGGAGAAGTAAGAGCTCGGTGCAGTCACATTATACAAGCATTCCTCACTGGTGAAGTAATTGGTAGCTGAAGTGCTTGGATGAGAACGTGGCTATTTTGCGCCAGACTGGTAATTTTGGTAGAGTGAAAAATCATTATCCAGAATAGCTGCAAGCAATACTCCTCGGGAATCTAGCGGAAGTAACAGAAATTGAAAAGCAAACAAACAAATATGAGAATCCACAGTTCTGCAGAAAACCTCAGCAGACTGGCAAAACCTGAAAAATATGTTACAGTCCTCACATGTTCAAAGTCAATGAGATTTGACTGCAATGGATTTTTTTTTCAGGTACTAAAATCAAGAACATAAAAAGTCAGACAACACTGTCCTGCTTGGGGTTTAGCCCTGGCTTGTTCCTCTCACTACAAAGCTCCACATTCCTAGGGTGCATCCAACTCCCGTGTGTGCCACCAAGGCTAGCAAATGGCTGCTTTCTCTCAGAGCCTTTGTAAAACAGTTAAAGGAAGCTTTCCTGAAATTAACTCCTTATTCACCAAAAGCAAAATAATTCTCTCTTCCAGCCACATAAGAGAGGAAGGGATAGTTGTTTGGAAATTGCAGAGCTCTTTTAGCACTCCAGGCTTTTTTAATTCCAACCAGTACATCTCTGTCAGTACTGCAGCATGATGGCATCAAGCTGACTTTATTATTCTGTTCACAAAGGTGTATTTCACATGTCTTAGACCAGTCACAACTTGCCCCAGTGCTTTTAAAAGAAGTAAAATAAATATACTATTATAATAGCTTTTTAAAAAAAAAAAAAATAACAGCTGGAAGAACACAGATTTTACTGTATATTTCAAAATCTCAAGGTGCTCTGACAGCAATGTTGCATAGTAAATAAAGTAAAAAGAAATCTACTCTAATTAAATCTACTTATTAGTCCTTTAGATGCATTACATTGACAGAAGATGGACTCTGGTTTGCTTTCTTTGGGATCACACAGACAGTAAAACATGAAGTTACAAGAAAAAGCGGGATGAATTTTTTTTGTTGTTGTTTTTCCATCAAGTTTTTATAGTGTCTAGGTTTTCCATCTCAACTGCTCTTGTTCAAAGTAAATCTAGTTCAGTAAAAAAAATCCCCACCTCATTTCCCTGAGAACCTAGTCATTTTTATCTACCTCAACAACCAAGCTACTCTACCTTGTCATTTCAATTTTCACATATTTTCTCTTTGTGTATTCGTTCTATGATTCAGTGAAATCTCATCTCTTCAGCCCAGTGTCATAAACTACTGTCCGGAACAAAGCTCTCTCTCAAATTCAATCTCAAACAAAATGAAAAAGAAAAAAAATCACGAATGAGAAAGTGGACCACAACCAATCCTATGGGCCCCATTCTCACAAGGTCTGTGAGTTATTTTGCTTCATCAAGTAAACCCAAACTACGGGAAGGTGCTATCACTTCTTTTGTTGCCAAATAAGAAAGTGTTAATAAAAACAAGACCTCCTTCCAGGCACACTGGAGTGTCAATGCTAATTGCTGATTTGGCTAAAATACACTTCTTGATCTTAAGTGATTTCCAGATGAAATACAAACAGCTGAAATTTTATCGTTCAAATAAATGGGGACACATACTCACACATTTAGTGGAATTAATGTTGCTAAACTATGATTACTGTAAATAGTAATTATTTACTGTAATAGCAACATCTAAAAATCCTTTGTGCTCATCTGAGTTTTCTCTCAGCCATTTAACAGTTCGAATGACCAGGAAGGCAAGAAAAATCCTTCATGTTTACATCATCTATACCTTAGCACAAAGGACTGTGCTTCAGAGGATCGTACAGTTGAAAGAACTCTTAGAGAGGAACGAATTTATTTTTGTTTCAAAACTTATTGCATTTTTTCTGTAGCCTATTAAAAGTTTTGAAATTTCTAAGTCTATGCGTTATTTTTCTTCTGTTGGTATGACTTTAATAGCTTTGTATAGAATACGGTATAGTAGCTTCCCCAAGTAAACTGTAATACCTGTAACTCATAGGACTGGATTACAAAGCTTTTCTTTCAAACATATGTCTGGAGAACACCAAAAATTAAGCACTTATGTAGCAGGCATTTACACATGCTGGAATTAAGCCACTGTATGTGAACCTGTGAGTTAAAGGGGCTGAGCAAAGAATCAATTAAGGTTCTCTACTGTAGAAAATGCTTTGTCATATAATGGCGGCTGTAAGTAATTTCTGCAGTCAAGAACAAGCAATTGTCTGTGTCCATATTGTTCCATTGTTGAGGTACAAGCTAGGCAAGCCCATAAAATTGCTTCAATCAAGCAACATGCTAAGGGAGTTAGCACTGAATTAAACAATTAGTGTCGCACAATGAAAATATGTTTAATGAAAATGATGAAAGTCATTTTACCTTCTATCACAGTGATTTTTAAATTGGTGTAACTTAATTAACTTTAGTTAGGTCAGCAGAGTGATCTGTAACAGCGTATGCAGAACTGATGCTGATATTCTGGCATCTCTGTGACTATTAAAATAGTTTCATTTTGTTAAAAAGTTGTACTTAGAATTCTTTATTCAGCTGCAAATAGGAAATGTTATTAATCAAGCTATTTTTCACTTCTTCGGCTAGAGCTTTTCAAAAGTTAGGCTGCAGTGAAAAATTGCCAGCATTTCTTGGTGACTTTTCAGGGTAATGTCTCTTTCTTATCAGGTTTACACGAAAGTGTTTCCATAAGAGTTAATTTGGTATAGAATGAAATACTAAAGAATTTGACAAACTGCAATATATTAAAAATGAGCCTCTAAGATGCATATGTATTCATGCCTTGTAATACATACACATTTCTCTAATTCCTCAACTCTCCCACTGTCTTTGTAACATAAATTTATTGCTACTATTTTTGCTCATTTTTCTTGACTCAATATCTGTTTTTGTCTAAGCAGAGAATCTTTCCCTTGGGGACTCCTGCAACACTCAGTTCCGAGCCCTCTACCTTCTCTCCCAGGTCATCACTTTACTGCTGCCTAAGCACCGAACCTGAGGTCATCAGTCACCTACAATCTTAACCACCACACCAGCTCTGGTGAGGGCTATTGTTAGACACTCTAATGCCTACTAACATATCTCCTTCTCCTTTACCCCTGATTTTCAAATTAAGTTCTATGCTTCCTCTTGGCTTACAACACTACAGCCTGAGATGTGCCTAAAGCAAGCACCTCTTTCATTATTTACCCCTTCTCTGTGCTCTTTCTCAATTGTTTCCATATTTTATAGTTTCAGCATCAATCTGTTTTTTCTCCTCTGCTTGCAAACAGCTTGCTGATTCCCAAAACATATAAAAATTTCTTTGCCACACAACCAGAGTATGCCCTTTTTTTCCAAAAACTTTGTGGACAACAGATTACCCAGAATTCCAGGCCCAGCAATGGCAATTTTTGCAGACCTCGTCCCTTTTCAAACATAGTTCCACCCAGAAGTCCAACCGTGTTCAGTAGCTGCTGTGACTGATGTCTGAACTGTGATCTTCCTGGCCACAGCAACTCCAGGTGCTGGAGGTCAGACACTTCATTTCATCCATAACAAACCTGAGGTGGGAGAGCCTAACAAATACCCTATACATATCTTCACCAAATTCCTCATCTTTACTTTCATCTGTTTACAGTCCAGCTATGTTTCTTTCTGCCCTAAAGCCAAGCTCTCGAGTCCTAGAGATGCACAGACTGTAATAGATGCCCTAACGCACAGAATGGTGTTCCTGCTCCTCACTTGAGAGTAAGTTACAGTAACAAGAATAAATTTCCTCCAAGATTAACTCTCTCTCTCTCCAAAGAATTTGCTTGTAGAAATCTACAGTAATGCAATAAGAACATGGTATGCCACATTGTTTATGCTGTGACTGTCCACCAACAAACTACATTTAATACCCTGGCAGCTGTTCTGCTTGCATCTTCAGCAAAATCTGGTGGGCTACTTGAGTGACAAAGAAAAAATAAAGAGAAAAAAAAGCCAAACAAACTCCCAAATACAAGCACAAAACATATACAATAAACCCTTATACAGAAAAAAATACCTCCACACACCATTCTTACTTATTAAAACTTGTGTCTATAAATAACTTGCACACACTTATTTTCATTCAGCTACGGCAGGGCAATTCTGATGGAAATGCACAGCTATAATAAAAATGGGAGAAAATACATATAGTGGGAAAAGTCAAGGTTTAAATTCACCGAGGTCAAAAAATCAACAATTTTGCTTAAATAAAAATGTACATGGCTGTTCTTTGATACACATGGAAAGTCTGAAATTAATTAATTCAACATAGGTAATAATATAGACAGAACAGGCATCAAGGCTCAATCGACAGGCATCAATAGGCATGAAGAAATTGCTCAGGGAATTCAAAATGAGTGGGATTCTTTTCTTCATTACAACCAACGTTTCTTAACATAGCTACTAAAACCTAATGTTTTATTTAGGTAACAGTCTACAGTAAGGTTCTCACACGTGTGACATCATTCCAAAGTGTTACAAGTGAAGTTCCTACAAACTGAAAAATGTGTTGGTCAAGGCCTAGACTACTCAAAAATTTTAAATTACTAAATTAAAAAAAAAAAATTAAATAATAATTTAAGGCTCTGTTAAAAAAGCCAAAATACACACACCAAAAAACCCCTATAAACTATAGAAATACTTATTGCTTTTGCCTTTATTTTGTTGGAGACTATTCATAAAAGATAAATTTAAATAAGCAAATAGTTTGCTTAATTCAAAATTCCTCAGTACTGACTGCATGTGAAAAATAAGTATACTATAAATATAAATTTATAAAATATATCTCCTTTACAAAATTTAAGAATTGTTCAATAAAGCAGCTGTTAAATGCTTTGCATTCTTTTCTTACAACTGTGTCTACTACAGCTGCATCTGCTTTGGTGTTGCGGCACATTTTACTACTCGATAAAGTAGGTGTCACTGTACTAATAAACAAAGCAATTCTTTTTTTTCACACATTTATTACACATGAGATTTAAATAGTGCCTATCTTTGTTTGTTGTTTTTTTTTTCCGTAGGTCATCATTAGGCCCATCCCATTTCTTTAATTTAGTGTAATTTCCATGGGGTTACTACAAGGAATATGCATAAAAGCTAGTGACTCTTTCTCACACCATAATCTTCTCAAGGAACTTGCTCACTCAGAGTTTTACATAGCAGTCAACAATATTCCTCTGTATCACATGGTGTCTTTCCTTTCAGGAGCTTAATACCTTTTGCTTTAAATGTCGACTGTGTTTAAGTATAAGGTCTGTCTTTAAAACAATTGCTGCATTTATTCACATTGACCATCCACTTTCTAATGGGTGATTGCACAGAATATTTAGGAATGTATTTCATCTGGTACATTTAGTTTCCATGAAAGCACTGTAGCACATGAAAGAAAAAAGAAAGGTAGCAGTGGCATAATACTACCTACAGCACACTGTGTATTATTAAGTGTCTGAGAGAGCACAGTTTGAGAACCACTGCTCTGTTCAGCTATAAACACAGGTATTTATAGACTAGCAGATATATTTAGTGTCATAAACATCCCCCCTGGTTGGAAAAATTAAATTACATACACTGTTTAATATTAGGTGGCTGGTTTGTTTTCTTTTTCTTTTATTCTTTCTTAAATTACAAGGCTAATGAGGCATACAAAATGATTCTAAATGAATTTAAGAAAGGATGTAAGACTTGCTTTATGGGAAGGTTATTGATTTTCAACAGGAATCTAACTATGTCACATAATAATAAGAGCATTACATGTTTTGTATCAGGGCAAGAAGGCAAGCAACTTGCAGGCTTGTATGATTCACAGATAGAGAAAATATATATCTCCAAATGCTGTATCTAAAAATGTAAAGAGATACACTGTAAGTAACTTCCAGCATTCCCAGCATGAAGACATCCTTGTCCATACACAAGGTCCTCTTGCAGTTCTATTTTAACTACACTGATTCTAGGGCCGGGGTCACCACAAAAAGCCAACACTGGGTCTGAACAAAAACGATGACGAAATCTGAATTCAGTGATATTAGCATCAGGACACAGAGAAAGAAGGCAAGATGAGGATGTTTGTGTTCTTTGGCAGACCCATTCCGAACTGTAAGTGGGAAAGCACAACAGCTGAAGTAAAGGGATTCCTGCAAACAGGAGCCACCAGCAAGCCAGTGGCTTTTCATATCTGAAAAAAATCTTTTGATTAATCAAGGATTACAGGACATGCTGAATTCTTTACCTAGCTAAGAGCAATGGAGTATCTTTGATTTTTCCAGGACTACAAGCTGCACTTGTGGCGAGCAGATGTATCCTTTGTGGAGAATGCACCACACAATCCATTTTCCAGATTTCTAAACCATGTTCCCCAAAGTGTCTGCTTCCAGTTGTACTGGTCTGAGATAGAGTAGAGCTCTTAAACTGAAAAATATAAATCTATTACTTTGGCCTTATTAGATTACCAGAAAAGGCAGAAAAAGAAGCTGTTTTCATAGGAACTTCCAAGAGCATGCTGCTTTTCTGTTTGATAAGCAGTTAAGTTCTAAAGAGCAGCTTCCCTACAACTATTTAATTATGTTACTTTGTCCAGCCAATAAAATACTTATGTACCAAGAGGGGTTTTCCTTCATAACCTTCACTATACAGCTGAGGTTTAACAAGCACTTCGTTTGCTTGGACTGCTAACAATGCTACTTTTCATCCTCTTAGAGAAAGCAAGAGCTCTGACGTACAAATTCAAAGCTACACAATGCATAAGACCACTGACCATAATGGGTTAAAAAGTTTGCTGCAGTCTCACAGATATTTTCTTCAGGCCATTCAAAGCTGTGTTCATTTTCTAGCTGCCAAATTTTTTGCAATTCATACATGTATCTTAATTTCAGGATAGTCCTTTATGCTCTCTGGTATCACAGCATCTTGGGAATTATCATTGAGAATGTCTTTCATTTTCTGCCCTCTTTCAGCTTCAAATTTATCTTGGGAAATAAATTACTTGACCTACTAGATTAAAATAAGATAACAACTCCACTATTAAATTCTGCACTAACAAAACTCATGGTAAAATTTCTGTTAACATTTGAATACCTTTCACATCCAGAGCATGCAAACTGCTTAATATTTCCTTGTCCTTGAAATATAAGCCTATGAATTGAAAGTTTCCAAGTTTTACTCCATTATTTAAAAGATCTTTATAGACTTGATACCAGAAAGCTTACGTTAGTGGAGTTGCTTGCCCTTCTATTTACCTCTAATCAACATGTTAAAAATGTGAAATGAGTTGCCCTCCATAAATCTTTGAGCAGGCAAATGGCCATTCCATTATGTATCTACCAGTCAGCCGACTCTTTTCAGCAGAAAAGAAATTACGGATTTTGTTGACTGACTCTTCTTTTCAGCGGGGCCAGCGCAGGCGGGCACGCACGCAGACCTCAGCTGTGCAAGTTCAACATCCACTCGATCAATGCGCGACTGCCTGTATTTGGCCATTTAAGCAACCACCTCAACTGGGGCCAAGCATATGTATTAATGCTGGCACCTTTGTTAGGGGGACGATCACCTTTAGGACAGGTGAGAGCTTAAGTGGAGAAGCAAGCAGTGCTAATGCCTTACACTACCTTGGTTGTTTCGGCCGAGACGGAAAATGGAAGCAAAATGCGTCGGCCTGCGCTAGGGAACTTGTACGCTTTCTTCTCGGCTCTTACATACGTGCAAACAAAGGCATATGAATGAAACCTGAAAAATCTGGCTAAGATGGACCTTAAATTAACCCAAAAGCTCAAACCAGACTCATGTTCCCTGAAGTACAGAATGCACCTACATTTTTAAATTGTAGATTGTAAAGTCCGGGGCACCGGGGCTTTGGTTCATACTACTTAGGTTTTACTCTGAATGCTAAATAACAACAGTTAAGGAGATACAGACCATGTCAAGTAGTTTCTATTTGAGGTAAGTTTTCTTAGTCTTTATTCACTTTAAACTAAAAAAGCCGTAATGAACAAAGAAACAAAATCCATTCATAGCGTTAGCATATTACACCTGCAACTAGCTTAATGAATTTTGCATTTTTTAACTTAAACTTCTTCCTGCTAGTCCTGAGGCTACTTTTTCTCTTTTGGGGAAATTCCAGAGGAAACTTCCTTTTATTTCATTTTTATTTTTATTTTTGAAGATAGTATTTTGTCTTCGATATAACGATCTACTTTTCCATGCTTGGGTGTCAGAACCAAACTCTTAAAGGGACTAGTTTGTATCCCTGTAACCTATCTAGAAGAGTCTGAAATTAGGCATAACAAGACAAATCTCATATTAAAACTGCGTTTCTTTTTTGCATGCCTTTCTTTGCATTTTTTTCCCTCTTACTATCACAGCCAAAGTTATTCATATTCCTGTGATCAAATCTACAGTTCTACCTTAAACTTATGTCTGGCTAAGTTCTGGCACTTCAAAACTGAAGTAAATTAAAAAGCATTGTCCCTAAGTCTCCCTAAAACCCTAGTCAAAATCGCATGTTCAATATTAATATAGTTACTGAAGCTCAGATAGATAAAAAGACAAAATAAAAAGAAAGTTTAAAGCAATAATACAGGGTAAGACACTCTAAAACATGAACAGACACAAGAGGGTTGGAAGACATTAAAGCCTCTTTAAAAATGTAAATCTTTTGGAAATGCTGTGGATTTGGACATGAAAGTCAGAAATATCACTGTTCTTCCAAAAGGCAAGAAATATTACGTAAGGATAATACATACGTATTATGTAGATAGTGTCTAGCACCAAAATCAGAACTAGCAGTAAAAGCTCTGCATTGCTTTCTCCTCTGTAAGTAAAAACCCTACCTACATTTTTGTGAGGACAAAAGAAGATATATATGAATCAAAGGGTAACTGCCCAAAAACCATATAAAACTGTCCATGCAGCCAATGTATGGGATCTCTATCCCACCTAATAGGGCCACTGCATACCTACCAAATAGTCCAGCAGAAAATATTGTTTTCAACTTGTTTAGCGTTTGGAAGTAGGCAATAGTAAGCAGTAGAAGTATTCAGCAATTTGGTGTACAAAATCCTATCCATTTCCAAAATCCTAATTTTATCCTTGTAGCTACAACAGCAGGTACAAGCTAACACCGAGACCGAGAGAGGACAGGGATTGTGTATGAAGGTGCAATCACAGCATGGTCACCATCTCACCCTCTCTTTTCTGTCTAGTGTCTCTGAGTATTGTCTAGACCTTTACTGAGGCAATTTTATCAGCTAACGTAATGTCAGTCTGGCATTTCCTTGCAAAAGAAATAAATATTTTATCCTGAAAGGCATAAGACAATTTGGGGTATGATTCTGAAACAGGTGGTATCACTAAGAATCATCTTTCTCATCATAGCCATCAATTTACAAAGAAAGAAAGGAACAAGCAAACAAACTGTAGCTGCAGGAGGTGCAAAAAGTTCTTAAGATATATGATCAACTGGGTCGTTGTAGTCAGAAATCTTCAAGCATCTGGACCAGCTCTGAGAGTATGAACTGGTCCCACTCAGTGCCCAGCATTGATACATGTCAGCAGTTAGTGAAAATACATTTATTTAACAAAGAAAAAGGGAAATTCAATCACCGTAACTCTGTCAGTGAGGCCTATTTTGGTCAGCAAGTAATTGGTGACATTGGTACTGTCTCCACCAAGTCCAATCCAGGCTGGTGCAGCCTAGCAACCTCAGACAAAAATTACTCTCAAAAAGAGGATTCTCATTGCAGCATTCCCACAGATGCACCATCAATTGCAAGCTGAGTCGTATTTGTCATTTCATGGAGTCTCGATCCTCCTCACCCACCTGAGCCAAATTCCTTTATTTAAGCAAGAATAGATACACATCAAGAAATCCTTTTCCATCAGAGAGCTAAATATAAATAAAAAGCCCAGAAGTCTAGAGACAAGCTACATGTTAGAAATAGACAGTGGAAACAGTGCTGTTTGTATAGGTCTATTGCAGTTGGATTCCCAGATAAATAGGAGGCAAGGAAAATTCTCAGAGCACCTTGTATACTGCTGACTGTAATATATGTCCTTGTTGCCTGGATACCTCTAGTGAATTACCGAGCAAGGGTGCGAGTTTTTTCCTTGATCAGTATTAAATAAAAAAAATCCCAACCTCCTGCTCTATAAGAGGCAGAAGACGCACATGGAAGCTTTCCTTGCCTGTGCCAGCCGAGTGCCAGAAAGAGACAAATCGAGCCTTGAGAATTTTAAATCTTGTGGGTTGCCGTGCCACGTTATGAACTAGATCTCATACAATTCATCACCCAAGTTGCAGAAAAATAGTTCAAGAACTCAAAATAATGAATTCTGTCATTTCCAATAGAAGTGTGAAGGGAGAATTATGAATGAACCTTTTAAAAACACATATGTGGAGGGAGATTGCCCTTCTACAAAATGAAAGCAGCAGGCTTCTATTTAAATGGCCCAATCCTGAAAGCGAGACCTTTCATTTTCAATTAACTTAAATTGACAATTGAGAAAGGTTTGAAAATGTTGTTGGAGCCTTTCCGTTTGATAGATCTCAGTCCTGACATTACACACACCATTCTGACCTGATTTTTAGGGTGTGCTGTTTTAAAATTGAGAATTTGAAATGAAAAATATTCAGTTCAAAGTTGTTGCAAGACATTCAAACATCTTAATCTGTTAGAAATGCACTTTCCATATTTTCTCATCATGATATGTATATAATGCATCATTCATTAAGATACATTAAAACCTAAGAGCCATGCCTTCTCTCAACCTTACATTCTTTTATGTTGCAGCAACACTTTCACTGAGAAATGTTATTACAGAATATACCATGTACAACAGGTAACTATTTGCCAGACAAATAAAACCTTTCTTTATATTCTAAAGCAGTCTATGTTACAATTCTACCCTACCAGAGTAATGCAGTTACCCAGAATGACATATCTCCTGTCCACCTGGCACAACACAGGCAAATCAAACTGATTTTCAGGCTTAATATTAATTCTCAAACACAGAAATGGAAGACTTCTGAAGAGCTAAATAACTTCATTTAATGAAAAAAAAAACCAAAAACAAATAAATCAGAGACTATTTCAAAGCTCACAAGCAAGAGATGGGACTTTAAAAACAACAAGAAGTGAGGCAGAGAGATCCACACACTGAAACAGTCCATTTATCAATTAATACATGGAGTACATTGCCTCTACTATTTGACAGATGCAAAAGCACAACCTGCTCAGAGCAGAACACCCCTATACCAATGACGCAGTCTTAAATCAGTCATGAATTATTGTTTGTTATATTTGTGTTGTTATAATAGACTAAATTCCCAAATGAACAAAAAACAAACAAAAAGTTGATTTTTTTCCATCACGCAGGTGACCATATTACTAATTTTCAATATTTTTCAGGATTTTTAATTAATGACCTGCCAACAATTAAATTGTTTAAAGTAATGTTTTCTTTCTCAAAGGCACTGGTAGCTGATGTACATGATGCAGATGTACAGATAACACTGATGACATACTGGATCCCACTTTTCCACCACAGGCTTAACAGATGGGCAGCCTCTTGTAGTATTGAGTCCCTATACCCATGACATAAAGCAAAGCCATGTCAAGCATAAGGACTGAGTTCTGTTCTTGCACTACTGTTGGTTTTGGGAAATGCAGCAGAATCAAACAAGATTTGATTCAGAGATTCAAACCTAGCCAAGCAATACTGGGCCATATCTTGAGGGAAGGGAGCAGCAAAGACGTGTTTACACAAGGACACTTCTGTTAGGGAATTGTCTTAGAGATAATTTAATTCTGTGCACAAATAAGAAGTAAACACCACTAGGCCATCCAAGGAACTGGCTATTATAGCTGGGCCACAAGAAACCCATTTTCCTCATTGTACCTTCACGGTAGGAGGCAAGATAGAGGGTAGTGATAGCTCCATGCCACCTGAAGCTTTTCCCAACAGCCATCTCGGATATTCAGACTGGACCTCTGCACTGCTCTGGTTTTAAACTACATCTACTAAGTACTAAAATTTTTGGAAGAGATATTCCTCTTGTTATATGAGGTAAGTTGCAGAGAAAGTTTTGTTTTGTGTTAAGGAAACACAAAGTTTGTATTCCAGGAAATGAGTCCAAATGTGTGAGTTGCAAAAATCAAAGGTAACACCATGAATAAGATAACAGCATCCTGATCCTCTCCTACACCTGTTTGATTGGGTTTTTTTTAATACATGTATGAAGTGAGACTTGGGCAGCCTGGTGTCTTTCAGTAGGAGAAAGGGCTACAGGACACAGAGTACTGGACAATGAAAATAGTATTTTCAAATTCTTTTTTTCTCTGAATACTTCAGAGGCTGAAGGATAATGAGAAGTGTGAACTGAACCACCACTAAGCATTTTGTCCCTCTTCTCCTTACCATATGACTGTAAAAAAGAAGGAGGAAAACAATGAAATGACAAAAATAGTGTTCATCATATTTCAAAACCACCTGCGTGTATATAAATGTTTAATACGCCTCCGATGTAAGATGTAAAAACATCTTAAGGAATATGGGAAATGACATAGCACTTTATAGTTTTCTTCAGCACACGAGAGACTCAGGGTTTGGAAGCTGTGCAGCATAGTAAGTCTTATTCACTAGCTCAGTTTTAATGAACTCAGCATCAATTAAACAGAGATGCTATGTTAAATTACTCCACTTTCTTTGTAATATGGATAAGAAATCGCAGTAAATCAAAGCATGTGCAGCACTTACAAGGCCTACACAAAGGAAGGTCCAATTTAACAAGCCATAGTTTACTATGGACTGTGATTCACTATTAAAAATGTGGTAAGTCGCTTTATAATACTGATACCATTGTAATCTACTGTCTACTCTCCAAAATGCTTGACTATATCTCCCGTTTCAGGGTACAGGAACAGATGTTCAACTCACAGGTGTGACATCTGAAAGTTGGCTTTCATCAAAAGTACCCTGTAAACAGTGCACCTGCAGCACTGTAAAAGCTGGATCCGGCTGCAAAACTCACCCTTGGATTGCTTTCCTTGTTTCATGTTTGAATTTATCTCTTTGGATTATTTTCCCTCTAAGTATTTTGAGATTCTCTAACAAGGCGTCCAGCACTGGCCAAGTGCTACTACTAGCACATCTCTACGATAACAATTCATCTGCTACACAGGTGACCATGGGGGCGGGGGCGGAGAAATCAATAAGGGAGGCAAAACCAAAACAGCCTTTAGAAAATGTTCCTAAACCCGTTGCAAAGCCGTGACTTCGGCCGTGGCTGAGGAGCCACAAATGCCAGCACAGCGCCAGGCAGCCGTGCGGCCGGACGCGGCGCAGAGGTAGCGCGGCCGGGACACGGACACGCACCCAGGGACACGCACACACGGACACGCACTCCGGGGACACGCACACACCCCCCGCCCCGGGGCCCGGAGCTGCGCCCAGTGCTGCGCCTTTCCCCGCAACGCCCCGGGAGCCGATAACAGGGACACGTGACCAGGCGAATTAGGGGAAAAAATTAAAAATAATAATAAAAGAATAACATAAAATCCCCCCAAGCCGGCTGCTGTGCGTTTGGCCACCAGCTGTGCCGCCAGGCACGTCCGCCCCTCCGGCGCGGCGGGCGGCGCGGGGCTGTGTCACTGGGCGGCCGCCGGTCCCCGCGAACTTACCGGCGGGGCCGCCCCGTCCCTCGGCCTCCGACGGCGCGGTCGCAGCTCAGGCCGGCGGCATCCCCCGGGCCTCCTGCCTCCCCCGCACCCCC
>VZRS01006125.1:597817-688023 GCA_013398055.1 Ifrita kowaldi
GGCCTTGGGCCCCAGCCCTGGTGCCCTCGGCCGGCTCCGCGGCAGCGCCCCCGGCCGCCAGGACGGAAAGCGGCCGGTGCCCCGCTCCCCCGGCTGCACCCCGCCGGTCGCCCTTGCCTCTGTGACAAGGGCGGGGAAATATCCCCCGGGCCGCTCTGCTCTGCCCCGGTAGGCGAGTCCAGCGCTCCGCAGGACCCGAGCGAACGGCGACCCGCGTCCGCGGGGCCGTCCCCGCAGCGCTCGCCCGCGGCCCTCAGCTCCCCGCGGTGCTGGGTAGCCACACATTTGCCGGAGCCCCGACCTCAAGTGTTCCCATCCCGGTGTCACTCTCTTGTCTCCACTGAAACTGTCACGGCAGGAAGGAAGCCCCCTCTTTTTAGTTCGGTGTTTGGCTATGTAAAGAAATAGGAGCAAACACGGGGATCCGCTGCAAACTCTGGGTTCCCTGCTCTAGAGACAATTCGCCGGCCTCTCAAAGCTGGGAAGGTCGTGACACGAGGAAGTGTTTATAAAATAATAATTGCCGTTGTTTTCAGACATTGAACATTCACAGACTCGAAACAATAATTAACGCCTTGCTTATGATATAACCCGCTCACACCCACAGAGGTATCAGGAAGAAGGGAAATAATTCAAGGCTGGATGGTGTCTTGTCAACCCAAATGTCATCCGGGGGGGCCTCCTCGGCCGCGTGAAGGGTGGATATTTGGCACGAGTTCCCATGTAAGACTGACAAAAGTCCCCGTAAGAAGGGACTGCCTCGCCGTGGGTGCGTGAACACGCCTGACATCCGTATGCGCACACTCGCGTCAGTGATTTAACGACGCTCTCGCAGGAGAGGAACTGCACGGGCTCTACACAGGAAGGAGGTTGGAAAGAAAATATGAAAAATGTTCTCTTCCTCCAGTCTCTGAAAGCGGCCGGTGATTGATTGGTTTCCCCAGCGAGGAGAACAGCGGGTTTCCTCTACTTTCTTACCGGCGGTACCTTGCCATGCTGTTGGATCTCGTTAAGATGGCCAATTCCTTGTTTCCAGAATTTGCCCGTGAAAACTCTGGATCCAGTTTCTAGGAGCTTTCGATTGCCCCTTGAAGGGAACAAAGAGAATTTTGCTTGACAATTCCCTCGCATTACAAAACATTAATAATCACTGGAAATAATCGTCCAGATAGCCACAAGGAAGGTGTAAATACATCCAAAGCCCTCCGGTGTTATTTCAAAGGCGGTTTTTAAAAGGCCAATAAAAGTGGCCGAGGAAGACTTGTTTCTGAGGAGTTCTTGCCCATCTCCTGCCGCAGATAAAATACTGCAGGCAAGGGCAGCACTGACAATGAAATAAACGTTACTGCTGCTGGCTCCAGCGCGCCTCGGAGCAATCCGCAGGCACAAATAGCCGGCTTAAAAAGTGACTGTCACTTACGTGAGGGTTGTTTTTTACTCTCTTCAGAGAATCTCGGGCATATGCCGTGGGCTAATAACCAGTTTTCTTAGATGAATAAAGAGGATGTGTCGGAGTTTCTTTGCTGTCTTAATTAGAATAAAGTTAACATGCTAAAGCCATGTGGTCATCTGAGGCAACTGTATTCCTACACTTGCATCCAGATGCGGGTAGATTTGATTGGGGGGGGAGGGTGGTGGAGAAGGGGGTCAGGACGTTTTGATTCCAGTCCCTTCAGCGTGTACAAACGTTGTTATTATTCTTTCTGCGGGAAAGGTACTGCTTTGTTCCAAAAGCAAATAGCTTGCAGAAGAGTAAATGGAATTTCTTTCCTGTGAGGGGAATATTCGCGCGTATTTCTCATCACATAAGGCCACGTTTGATTTAACCTTAATGTAACTAGTGTTTTTCATTTCGACTGCAGCGTTTCCTTAAATGGTTTTTATGAAGTGGTTGCCTCTTATAATTACCAACGTTTTTGAGGAAGAGTGGGGAGCATCACAGAGTCCCTTGATGGTCACCTCGCCACCATCAGTGCTACCTCTGAAGCAGCATTTTCACGTGTCACGTCCACGATGAAATCATGCGACCGCCCTAAGAGCCGCGGTAGCTGTAAACTGCTCCAGCGCCCGTGGCCGGCGGCCCTTCCCGCTTCCCTCAAGGATAGGGGCTTCCGCCACCTCCAGTCCTCTCGCGCTCTATTGAGTATGGAGCACCAAGATACTAGGGCAGCGGCCAGATCCCTCTGCCCCAGATCTCCGAAAGCACCATCTGGACCATCGGAGGCAGGAGATACCCCTTTTGCTCTCCACATCTCTCCCTAACTGATCCCCGGGGAGCAGGGCTGGGAGACTGTGCCGAGGGGAGAAAACCCACGAACCCTTTTACAGCGGAGATAACGAATATTTCCAGGCGTTGACCTCAAGGGAAAAGTCCCAGACAGTATGGTCTCTGTGCCATTTTGAAGAAGCCCCTCTAATCACTTGGCTGCCTCTGGCTGTGTCCGCAGACACCTGCTGGGCGGCTGTCCGCCGGGCTGCGGCCGCCGGCACAGCCCCCTCGTTCCAACGGGGCCAGCGACCCCCGCCCCGGGCGGGCAGCCCGGCATGCTCCCGCAGGGCAACATCTGCGAGGGTCTGCCCTTCCTGACCTGCTCCCAGCAGCATTTGTCAACCCCTCGCCAGGCAGTTTATTTGGGGAGAAAACAAGGGGAGCTGGCGGAGCTGCCTCTGCGGGCGGCGGGGCAGCGGCCGGGGTCGGAAACGGGCGGCCGCCCATCGCGGCAACCTGCCCGGTCTCCTCTCGCTTCATTCCGGTATCATTAACCTGCGGGTGAAGCAACTGTTTGTGTGCCCTCTCTGCCTCCCCTGGGCTGCTTTTTTTCCCTGTTACTGATCCATCCTTCGTAAATCATTTATGGGGAACTAGGCACTTCTCTCTTCGCAGGAGCTTCCCTTGAAAAACTTTCCCATCTTAAGGCAAGCGCCTTTCCTTTGTTATCACGAATAATTGATAAAGGACCCCAACGTGCCTTCAAAAACCATCTAAACGGCTGCCGGGAACTATAGTCACTTGGGGTCACGGAGTGCTCCTGCCTTTAAAAGCGCAATACAGGAAACGATCAGGACCAAACCGGTTTAAAGAAACAGATAGTTTTATGTGGTTACCTGAAACCATAAATGGGAAACGCGGTCTAATTTTACAGGTTCTGGCATCGAGCGTTCAAGCTGACTTCTGCAGAGCCCTTTCCCCCTCCCTGTGATCAGAGTGCACCTGGCATTCTGATACTAACTAAGGTTTCTGCGTTTTGTTGCCTCGAAAAACAGAGTGAAAGTGCATTGTTCAAAAGAAAAAGAAAAGCCGTAAACCTCTTAAAACTCTGAATCGTCAGATTACGCCGGCACCACGCGGCTGTGAACCGATTTCAAGGGCTGCATTAGAGACTGGTTTCTTTAGAGGTTCCCTGGCTAAACTATTAATTGCCAGGATTTCATGAAAGATTTGCAGACTTTACAATCATTTATGATCCGTGCCATAAAAACTGGGAGATATGGGCAGACTGGTTCAAGGTGTAATGCAAAGATGTATTAGGTGCCCTTGGCAACTATCTGTGGGTGCTGTTTGTGTTCTCCGAACACGCCCTTCGCTGCAATGAACATTTCTGCAAACCGCGGGTTGGGTTGTTCATTTCCAGAGCTCTGGAGGTTCACACAAAAGAGCTATAGATTTCAGGCAGGGGAATCGAATGCTTGGAAACTCATTCTAGTCCCCCGAAGAGTTCAAATGCAAGTGAGATAATTACCCTTGACGAAAAGTAAACTTCGAGGGAAAATATATGCCTTTCCCCCTCGTAAATTAAAAGCCCGCCAGAGAGTAGGTCTGAGTGTTCAGCGCCGCAGTGCTCTCCTGACCCCCATCCAGGCGGAGATCACATTATTGTCCGCCACAGCAGAAGGCGGAGAGGAACCCCTCGAATCTCAAGAAAGACACCTCAAAGGGTATCGCCGGCCCTCCGACGATATCCTATTTAGGAGCCTCACAAGCGAGCACCCCAGGCATTTTAGAGATTATCCCCCTAAAGATCTTTGAAGATTATGCTAATGACTGCAGATTACACGAGTTTACTGCCAGAGCGGCCGAACAAAACCCGCCTCGTGGCGGCTGCCCGCGGTCATTTTCTGCCTCTCTTTTAAGATGATTTGCGCCTCCCTCCCTCGGCCGTTCCCCTCATTAACAACGGAGGGAGGGGGAGGCACGGGGGTCTCTCGCTGCCCCGCTCTGTCTAACGGGGCGGNGCTCCTGCCGCCCGCCC
This sequence comes from Ifrita kowaldi, assembly GCA_013398055.1. Lineage (NCBI taxonomy): Eukaryota > Metazoa > Chordata > Aves > Passeriformes > Cinclosomatidae > Ifrita > Ifrita kowaldi. The sequence continues at coordinate 602,068 of VZRS01006125.1, forward strand.
CATACCACCCCCGCCACCGGGCACAACCGCACGGTGCCCGCAGCGGGAGCAAGGGAGGAGCTCCCAGCCGGTAGCCTTTCAGTCAGATAGCGGGCAAAATCCTGCCAGCGTGTGCCAAGTGTCACACGTGAGGCGTCGCGCACACCGCAGGGAGAGGAAACGATGGGCAGCCGAAAGGTTTGATGCTGCCTGAATGCTTCGTTCACCCCCGGCCCTACCCCACTCTCCATCTTGACCCTTTCACTCCACAAATAGATGACTAAATTAGAGTATAAGAGCCAGGATCTCCTTCCCGTTTTGTTCCACCTGACTCATGCCAGTGGTTCCAGTATTTCCTTCCCCGGAAAGAGCACGTCCTCTGGTCATGCAAATAAAGGGTGTGCAGCACATCATCGTCTAGGACGTTGTCATTAACACAACTATTAGGGAATGTGTGAGAGCATGAATCATGTTCACCGTGTTTGTTTTTCTGATTAAAAATCCTGCTAGGCTAAAGCAGGAGTAAGGGCTTGGAAGCAGAAATGCTCCACTGATGTAATGAGAACACATATAATGAAAATTATTCCCCAGCTGAAGACAGTAGCTGCATATTTGGAAATACAGTTTTGATCCTGTTGCTAACTCCGGGACATGTTCATGGTATGTGCTATGCAAATTATGATTAGTTTCCTTTCCTCCCAAAATACAGCTGAGAAATGCATGCATGAACAAAAGATGGAAGGAAAAACGTTTTGTTGTTACTGTAAGTACTTCAATATGTCATATGCAAAAGCACTGGTCATAGCAGATCAGTTGTCTAAGGATTTGTTTCTTGGTCTATGCGTGTGAAGTGTGTTGTTCTGTGATTATTTGATGCCTATCATGTGATTTAGAATGTGTCTCATGCTTATCTACAAAAAATCAGAAGGATTTATATGCGCGGCAATTTTAGCATGGTCTGCAATTCAACAGTCTGCTAGTCTACATGCTCTGTGCAATATAGGCTACTCCGAAATGATCCTAACTCAAGTGGAGATTTCTCCCTCTATGTTTGAGTATACAGTGGTTGCATTAGACTGCCTCCCTGATGGTACAGGGAAATACCTTGGAAACTGTAGGATAGGTAAGCAGAGAACATTGCTGTTGAAAGAGATTTAAACAGTACTGGTACAAGAACACAGCAAAAGTGAAACTGGCTGGAACAGAGATTAACAGGATGAGCGTGCATCTGATACATAATTTGTACACAAAATAGTTCCAACTCATTGATTCAGTTAGAGGAGATTGAATTCAAAATGTAGGCATGGAAAAAAAATTATCTTTTCCTGACAAGTGAGTATAATTCACACTGTGTATACTGCTAAACAGTGTGTACACATTGATATTGACAGTGTAGACATGGTGTATGAAAATCATCTTCTGCTGAGAGTTGGGAATACTGCAATCTCCATGACATCAACTGGTGAAAACTTCTGTTTTCAGTCAGGCTCCATGGGTAAAAAGTACCCTAGAAGTCTAATGAACCTTGTAAGAAATTCCATGTATGTGTTAATAATGATGGTTACAATTAAGTGGTCTGTCTGGGGTATTTTTATGCTCACAATGATGCAGAGAAGACAAGACAATTTCGCCTAAATCTTAAAGTTTGTCAGATTGTTTTATAGCATTTCAGAGTGCATTGTCCTTGGCACTGAACTTAAAAAATTGCAGAATAAGTTTGGAGTCCATTTGGGTGTTAAATTGTTTTTTAAAAAATATTTAACTTATTCCCTTTGCAAATCATCACCTTTTAAGCAGAGGCACAGATTCATGGCAATACTCATGGTTTTATTTACTTTTCTTAGTCTTCTTCCCTCACATTCTCCTCAATCCATGCAAACCACAGTGATTCATCTTCAGCTGAAAAGTGCTGCTTTAGGAAAATCCAGCCAGCTCCTTCCTGATGGTTTCAGTTGAACTGGTTGCACTTGAACTAATCCAGCACTGTTGGCTCAGGAACACATGGTCGAGTCTTTAGTGCAGAAGGCCCAAGTGTTGGCCATAGGAGCTGAGACTGAAGGGACAGAGCCAGGTGAGTGCTGAAGAACTTGTCCAGTCCCACCTTTGCTCCATAAACTTCTTCTTAGGTTGCCCACCAGCTAGCTTAAAGCTGCCAGTTCCTCACATCTGCTGACCATGTCAAAATTACATCAGCTTGTTTCCTGTTAGATATTTCTAACAGTACTGGGCATGCATGCAGCTATGGTAGGAGATGTGAGCGGGGGGTATAACGTTCCAAACACAGACCAAAGGAGGGCTGGCAGCTTGCAGCAGAAGGTGAATGGCATTATTCTGGGTTAACTACAGTTTTGCAGATGTTGACGGTATAAGATCTAGATGATCTTTAAGGTTCATTCCAACCCAAACCATTGTACAACTTTAGTCATCCCTGAGGGGAAGAACCTCTGTCTATCTTCATGATTTGAAGTTACCATCCAAAAGAGGCAGGCCCTTTTATATGTACCTCAGCCTTTTATGTGCTCATAGAACTAGTGAAGCTATGAAGAACCCAGGGAGAGCTATGATTCATGTATATTCCTCATACTCTCTACAGACCTCAGCAACACCCAGCACACATGATCAAACTCCAATGTGTTCATATTTATGTTAGTAATATGAGCCTATTTTTATTTCTAAGGTGATAAAAATGAAGAAGAATAGCATTTTAGTAAGTTAGTTTTAAGACTGCTATTTAACATAGCTAGAGATTAAAACTCCACATTTTCATTTTCAGAGAGAACCATGTGAAATAGTGTAGCCTCCCTTAAGTCTAACCTAGAATCTCATTGCAGTATGGGCATTCTTGTATTCTAAGATGGTGAACTGAAATTTGTCATTTATTTAATATTTTGCATAAAACTAAAAGTTTGATAAAGGAAGTGTAAAATCGAACATCACTTAAGGTTGCAAAGAGACAATATATTTATTTACTAAATAATTTGTAAAATTTAGTCACTAACCCTAGGAAGTATACTGGGGCCACCATAAAAATAACTGCACTCCATAAATTATATCACACTACATAAAATAATACTCTTAAATTTTAGTGTATTTTCTCATACTGATTGGTACACACAGGCATTTTCTTTCAAGCAATGGGAAGTATTGATGCGTGGCTTTTGCCAGCCTGACAGTAGGATGTTTTAGTGAAGTTCTCAGATTGCTTTTTTCCTAGAAAGTTTGTATGTGTAATTTGGTAGTATGCTAACATGGGTGAATTTGACAGTACCCATCTTTTCCTGAGAAAAAGAAACAAAAAGACCATTTAAGTCCAGATGATGTGTTGGTTAGAAAAAATTAAATGCACAAACTTGTTACAAAATAGCTCTTTTAAGAGTTATTGGCCTGCCTCTTTAATACAAAAGATGTAAACCAAAAGAAGCACGCTGGGAAAGAGTGCTTTGAAAGGAAATTTTCTCCCCAGTGTGGAATACATTGGATTGTCTGAGAAAGAAGTCCTTGTGAAACAGCTGCTTCTCTATTGTCTCTGCTACCATCATCACAGAACAGCTGATTTGTCTTTGAGGGATAGTTTATATACATATTTATACATTTGTTTAGATGTACTACTTCTTTTGCTTTCTCAGTAGACTTATTGTGTGGTATTTTGCCAAGTTTCTAGGCTCACTGTGTTCCATTTACTTATTCATGTACCTAGTGTAATGGGATGTTCCTTATGTTGGGACAAATAGAAGTTCTGGAGAGAAGGCCAGACTCACATAGGAAAGGAAAGAGGCTTCAGACTCCCTAAAGATGAAAAAGCATGCTCCACTGGTCTAGCACAGGGATTCAGTGCTACAAAGACCTAAGACATATTTTTTCAGGTGCCTGATACGAACCATATGCACTGGAACCAGGGCCTGTGTTGCATCTGAACTGCCGGTGTACACCAGATTCATCTTCTGTTACTGTGTTTGAGCCTCAGGGCTGGAAATGCGTACCATGAAGTGGATTTCAGACTTTCTTCTCTGTTGGAAACGTCTCTTCCCAATACCATTCATCATACAGTGTTGTATGAAACAGGGAAGGGGATTCAGAAACATGAAACTTAAATGAGCTCTATGACTGAAGAAGGTGTCAAATGAAGCTTCTTGAGAAATCTTGTTTTCAAAAAGTCTCTTATCCTGACTTGTAAAGGGACAAAAGTGACCAAACTGAGTTACCAGACTGAATAGGCTGCCAAAAGTTCTTTTAAGGGAAAATAGCTATTTATATGCTTTAAAGTTACTGCCACCATTCAAACAGGTAAATTTACACCAATTCGTTTCTATTCATGTTTCATCTTATTTTTGATAGAGTAAAAATATGTAGCTGAAGTACATGTATGCAACCCTCTTATGGGCCTTAATTACACCAGTTGTGCTAATCACAGAGGCAGAACACTTATATATGCACATTGCAATTGGAAGAGTAAACTCTTTCAGTAGATGAATCACCTTTCCCTGCTTTAATTCAAAATCTCTAATTATAGTTTTAATGGTTCATGGAAGGAAACCGAGAGAAAATACGTCTTTTCTTGGTTTTATTCCTCAGCGTGTAACAATTTTAACAATTTGAATGCCAACTCTCTACAGTAGTTTATGTGGCTAGTATTTTGTAAGAGTGTGTAAAATGTAAACTCTATTTTATTTCTCTGTAAATGTCAGGAGAGTATAAATCAATAATAGAGTGGTAACTGTGCAATTAACTCATGTCACCCCTGTACCTTCACATTAGCATCACTGAGAATGATCTTACCCTTTCAGTGACCTCAGTAAAAGCAATAACATCCTTTTCTGCTAAAGTTAATTTTTTAAGTGAACTTAAAGCCTCTGAAAGGTGATAGATTGACAATCCTGTAAAGTGAAGTTCCTTATTTGGTCATTGACTGTGGGTAGTGTGTAATTCCACAAATTATCTAGTGATCCAGCCCTGTCCCAGAAGCATAAGAATGGAGTCTGGTACTACTTCTTTCACCCATTTCATTGAGGCATCACAACTTACATGTCAGTTGTCAGGATAGTTTCTGATGCAGTTGCTGTCAATTAGCAAGCAGAGTTGGAATTCCAATTCATTTTCATTTACTGTAATCGGTATTGACAGAAGGTAGATAGACGTGCAAGCGTAGGTTCTGTATCCTATCCCTTAAGTTGCTTAATTTGCAAAATGGCACCTAATAGCAGTTCAAAATGCATCAGGAAATCCTTGAAACAGCTAAGAAAGTTAAATGCAATGTAATAACCTTCTTTCAAGCTGGAAGTAAGATTTTGAAAGCTAAAGCTTTGAAAGCTTTATGCATTACTGGGACAAATGAAGAAAATTCAGCAAACAGGCAAGTGCAAGATAATTTAATTACTCTCACAAATGTATTTTCATGTATGGATTTTACATCATATGGCAGTACTAATCAAGTCTGTGTGTATTTGCCAGAATTCTGAAAGGTAATGGCAATCTGAGCCTTGCAACTACCAAGATTTTCTCTTGTCCCCTCTGCCATGGATCTCAGCCAAAGAGAGAAATGTCTCTGTGCCTCTCTCTCTCTCTTGTCTACAAGGAGAATGCCCTGAAAGTGTTCCAGGCCAGTCTGCATGGGGCATTGAGCAACCTGATCTAGTAGATGCTGTCCATTATCTTTAAGGTCCTTTCCAACCCAAACCATTCTTTGAAAATATGCAAATACTTCCCTATTTCAGAGCAGTGTAGGGTAAAAACAAATATACAGAGAATATGAACTGGTCTGATGCACTACCAATAATTGAGTCAGATTTGAAGCTGAGGTAAGACCATAGCGGGATTCACCCTTTAATGGTTGAAGGGTTTTTCTTTCCTTGAATGTAGGTGCAGTGAAACATCTGAAGAGCTATTAAAATGCCCCCTGTTTCTGATGGATCTCTTTGTAGATGTACTTCTGTATTTCTATGTTCACATGAAGTTATTCTCATCAACATGCAAGGAGGAGCATAGGAGAACCAGAGCTGCTTCAGTATAGCTATCTAGTGTGTTGAAGGGATTCTTGTTTGGGTGAGAACTTGCCTTCTCTCTGTACTTGGGTTCATATTTACACAACCTAGCGCAATGGGGACAAATTCAAAGCAGATTTCTTCTCACTGTCCTTCCAGGGCACCATACCCTGTACCCCACTTTCAGTGTGGCTATGAAGAACACTAGGCGTTTGCCTTTGACATGTGCAGATAATCGTGGCAGCAGCAGCAAGGCACTTTGGGGTGTTTGTACAGAGATATTAATTGTATTGCCTTTAAATTTAGATGTGTGGATACACATTGCACTGGCTACTGGCGTGAGCTTGACTGCCAGTACACATAAGACGTGGCTATACGGTCCCAGGACCACAGCAGACTACACAAAACAAATTCCCCTTTTGTTCTCTATTAGTCAGTGATGTAGTTGCAACCAGCAAAGAGCTTGTCTTCTGCTTTCTGCTCCAAGCAAAGAGTTTTGCCATGAACATTGTCCTCTAGTTTTATGGGGAAGGTGAGGGGGTTTGTCTCTCCTTTCAATCTTTTTTGAAAAAAAAAAAGGATACAACCAATGCAGTATTTAGCAGGAGCAAGTTTAGGCTCCTGGACTGTATCTATACTAAGAGATGTGGGTAAGACAGGATTTAAGGGTCCTACTTCTTTTCCTGTGGTTTTATGGGAAGGAAACCTGAGAAGTTAGGCTGGAAGGCAGTACAGTGCTATCTGTGCTTTCTACACCATCCTTTACTAGACAACGAAGTGAGAAGAAATAGAGGATATATTGGATATACTGTACATAGTCATAAGTCCTTGTAGTATTCCTATCGTAATCAAGTCCAACTATTTTCTTTACAGTGAGCTGTTTGTTGCAGCTCTCTTAAGACTGAATCTGGTCCTTTGAAATGTGACAGGGAGGGGCCACAAATTCGGAGGAGAGGATGTTGGAATTTTTTTAAACATTGCAGGGACTTAGGCATATCTTTCATTAAATGTGTTGGAGGATATGTTTGCAGCCCTTGAGATAGTTTTTAAAACATTTCCCCTTTGTCTTAGTATAATATTTTCTTACCTGGGATAAGTGCAGTTGCCTAGATTGGAAAATGCTGTAGTGCCAAATTACACTGATGGTTTTCGTCTGGAATGCCTGCCTGGACTGCCTTCAGGACATTTGCATATGGGACATCTCTTCTTACATTTAAATCCAACCACTCCCCAGTATGCTATCTCATTAATTGTACACTGGAAAAAAGAGAAGAAGAACACTGTGATCTGTGTATGTGTAGTACTTAGTGAGAACCTAGGGAATTATTTAATGAATTAAATCACCTCAGATATTTCTTCTACATTCTTGAATAGCCCACCAGATCCCATATGCCTGTAGAAATTGCTATAGGGCTCAGGTGGTCTCTTATTAACTATAATGTCACTTAATTTCTTCCATCTTTATGCTGAAAGTACCTTCAAATAAAGCTTGATGGCATAATTCTCGGTGGCCATAATTAACAAATAAGGCAGAGGTGGGACAAGAACCCACATGTGAGTGCAGAAGAGATCCATGCTGGTGGCAGACATCACAGGGTTTACCCAGTGGCAGCAAGGTAGTGAACTCAGCTGTCATTGGCAGAATTCCCTGCAGGGACAAAGGTAGCGTTAATTAAAATTCACTATGCACAAAAGGGCCATTCCTAATGAACACGTACTGATGAGATGTTTAGCTATGTCTCTTGCATCTTCAGATGCATTAGAAATAGCTTTCATGAAAGATTTCTGTTCCCAGGAAGGGTTGTCAATTTTCCTGGAGGATTTCAGTCAGTACCACTGTTTTCTATATGGAACCACACAGTGACAGGCAGAGCACACTGAAGTAGAAAGTGTATTAAAAGTATTGTTATTTTGCAAGAGAGATTCAGCCTGAGTTTCTTAGTGGTGTTTTCAGTACTCGGGTGTCAGAAGAGCTTCTCCCTTCTTTTCAGCTGGTCACGGGAGGTGGAAGAGATGGCCTCCTGAGGTCTCTTCCAACTTGACATATTCTATGAGTCTATGATAATTTCAGCATTTCTGTGAAGGACAGCTAGTATGATAAATATGTATGAGCAGAAATGGGTTAATTTCATATGAAATGTAATGTTGCCAAAGTCAATAGTAAGATTCCTTTTGCCTTCGAGGGAAACAAAACGACTTTTGTTTGTGGTGGAATGTGATTTTTTTTTTGCACTAAATCCATTATAGAATGTACAGGCAAACATTACCATACAATTGTAACAATTGTTTATTATAACTCCACCCTGACATGTAATGACAGCCATAAGCATGGTTTGACTTACAGATCTTTTGTAAATACTTGCTCTGGTTCAGCACCAGGTCATATTGCAGCCAAAGAATCCTATTTCATCTGCCTTTATCTTTTTTGCTGTGGCTATGAAGCTGTCCTCAGAGCAAGACCAGACCCGAGTCTTGCAGCACATTCTCAGACCCCACATTCCAGGGCATGCCTGTTGTGTTTTCACGGCAGAGATCTCCAAGGCTGCCCAGCATAACCCTCCTGCAGAGCAGCCTAGATATAGTCACAGGCTTCAGAGAGTCTGTGCGTGTGAGAAGGCAAGAAATCTTCATTTGGCTTTTCCAATACTTAAAGGGGGCATACAAGAAAGATGGAGAAGGACTTTTTAAAGGGCTGTGAAGTGGTAGGACAAGGGGGAATGACTTTAAAATGAGGGAGGGTAGGTTTAGTTTAGATATTTGGAAGAAATTCTTTACTGTGGTGGGGGTGGTGAGGCTCTGGAAGAGGTTGCCCAGAGAACCTGGTCCAGCAGAAGGTGTCCCTGCCCATGGCAGTGGGGTTGGAACTACATGGTCTTAAAAGTCCCATCCGACTCAAACCATTCTATGATTCTGTGAATAGTAACTGGGCATATCAGCATATCAGCTGGTATTATTTACATAGCCAAATGGAGTTAGGCCCTTGGCAGCTACCAAAATTCAGTGCATTCATGCAGCAACTGACAGAGTCTGAAAATTCTAGCTGTGTGCCCCGATATTCCTGCTCCATCCTGCTGAGTGTGCTGTAAAAGTCTAGACACAAGGATATCACCAAAGCAGCGAAATGAGCTTGTTTACTACGGTTGTCAGTGTTTTAGACAGAATTCTAAGTTTCAGCTTTGCAGAAATAGCGTGAGCCCTGACCGAAAACATTGTTGCTCTTAAAGGAGATATGCTAAGTCACTGTCAAATAGGGCGTTTTGATCACTTGCCTTTCTCACAGTGAGCGCTAGATGGCCATCTGGCCTTTTGCTTCTTGCCATGTTAAACCTTAATTACGATAAAGCCCCTGTGGTGTTCTGCAAATAATAACTATAAATAATATCACATTAGGAAATTATTCAGGAAAATTTAGCCCACGTTAGACTGATTGCATCAGGGTCAGAAATACACAATTTTGTATTGTACCTGATAACTACACTCTGTGGTCTGTATGAGATGTAGTAAAACTAATTTTAAAAAATACCTTTTTATGAAGAAAAGTGAATTCTCTGATAAAAATCCCCAAGTGAAATTTCAAGGTACATTCTGGTGTTGTAACATAGCTTATTTCCATGAAGTAAGACTGCTACATGGTATAGGTGGAATGTTCACAAGTCTGTTTAGGGCCAATCCCTAAATTAAGAGGCATTTCATAGCTATCAGTCTATAAGATGATCTGAATACTGTGGATAATTTGCATTCCCAAAGCATAAGAAACTTTGAGAAAAAAAATTCACATTAAAGAAAAGTGTTCAAAATCCTCACGCATAAATCTAGGACAAGGTTTGCTTTATTATTTTGCAATGCGTATCTTCTTTTTTAACAACTGTAAATTCTTCAGATTTGTTTGGAAAACTTGAATAATTGCAAAGGATTTGATGGAAATCATTATTTTTCTGATATTTCTGTAGAACTAGGATAATATTCTTTCATTCAAAAGGCAATATGGTTCCTAAATTCCTAGTAACTAGAACACTAGTCCTTCTGTTTTCAGCAGGGCCTTTGACTTCCACAGGTTGAATAAAGTTCTTACATATTATTTTCTTATCCCATGCTTTCACTATCTCTAATAGAAATAGTAGAAATTTTCCATCATCTGTTTTTGGTTCATTTTACAGTAAGAGAGAACCTTTATGAAAATGGTAAGCCATTGCCCAGTGAAACTAAATGCAGAAATGACTAAAAAAACCTTATATATAATTTGGAAACACGCAATAAATTATAAAATAACAGCTATCTCTAGAATTATGCATTGATATTCTCCTTCTCTCTTACAGTTAGGCATTCCAAAAAACAACGATTTATTTATTTATGGAAAACCTACTGTTGATTCTGGAACAACCTGTTAAATTTCTTTGATATTCTCTACATCACTGCAGAAGCCAGAATTATTTAATAATGAGAATTATTAAGTTCTCTGAAATTGTGTTTAAAAAATTATCCTCGCTTATGCAGAAGATGTGTACACGTTTTGTGACTTTGGCTGCAAATTTAGATAGACTTTTATTGGCGAAGTAAGGTTAATTCTGGCATTACTATGTGAGATTAAATATTCATTTCTTATTTAGGATACTACTGGATTCCTATATGACATACCATCAAGATGTGAGATCTTTCTGTTCTGCCCAAAGATTTGAGACGCATATTCAAAACAGTTTTCTGGATTTTAGGCAGATGGCTTGTTCTTCGTTTATGTTAGCCTCGAGTGGTGGATCTTTATTGACCATAAATTTCTGGCACTCTTATAGTGCAGCTGTTTCATGTTTAATATTTGGATGGCAGAATGCTCAATAGCATTGAAAGCCAAGGAATTGGATTTGAGTTTAATGCACTGCTTATTACTCTCAAAGAGCTATTTATTTCAGGGGGGATCAACTATGTATGAGAGCCCTTATATCAAACAGATGAGCAGTTCTTTGCTGTAGATAGGACAAATCCTTCTTTTAAAATCTTCAGGGCACATACAATGCTACCCCAGGTAGTTCCCATTACCTTTTAATGGGTAGGTCTGGACTCTTGTATTTGGCTTGTTCTTAAAATGTGTTTGGCATCCGTGAGTGGTCTTCAGTCAGATTCCAACAAATATCAGCAGGCAACCCTAACCCGGTCCTTTTTCCATGCTGACCCTACTTATAGCAGGAGGCGCGCCTAGATGGCCTCCTGAAGTCCCTTCCATTCTGAATTATTCTCTTATTCAGGAATTTAATTTGTTTTCCTGTAAAACATTTTGAGGCTTTTTATGACTTCCTACTAGTTCCTGCCTTTTTTAAACTATGATTTTCTGCCTGTTCTGGGAGAAAGCTGGAGGTATGGTTTCTAAATTATGAAATTGGTCTCTAAGTCTACATTTATAAATGGAATAAAGCATAAATAGAGCTGGAGGATGGAGTTGAGTGCTGAATTGCAGCTGCCCTGGCTGTTTAATTTTTATTAAACTCATTGACAGAGTTTAGCCTTTCCCAAGTAGCCTGTCAGATAAGAGATAAATACCTGGATATTCTTTTGTAGGTGACTATTGGGAAATAGGCAATTCCCAGAAGGTAGACTAGATGGATCCACCCTGTCATTGGGGAGGAGAGAATTTTCCATGAAGATGTGAGCTAATCAATGTTATTTCTCTTCAGGGCTGCTCTGATTTTTCTATTAGGATAGACATGTTCTCATGCTCTGAGAACCACAGTGAAATGTCTGCTGATCTCAGAGCAGGCACCAGGCTCAATAGCAAGTGCAATGTCATTTGCAGACATAAACTTGCAGGAGACAGTAGTTAGATTATTGGTGAGTGAGAGGTAGTGGCTCTTGAGGAAATCCTTCATTCAGAAATTTGATTAAGCTTGCAGATTTTCTACTGCTGGGCACCGTAAGTGTAAGAGTTGTATGGAAGTTAAGTATGCTTGAGAACACAGAAATAAGCTGAACTGTCAGACATCCCTCCCTGCAAAACTTGACAATTAAATGTAACTAATGCAAATGTACTTGAATTTCTTTCAGTAGCTGTGTTCAGTAAAAGTGGACTGTGCTAGAACTTTACCAGAGTTGCTGTTATTAAATGATCTCTGATTGCTCTATTAGGGCAACTATTTCTAAGGCTGGTTGCTTGAGAAGGAAGCTCTCTAACAAGCTATGACAGGCACTGTATGGTCAAATATATTGACTTCTAGAGGGTAGAATTAACTGCTTGCTTGCTTCCAAGATCATAACTCTTCCAACTGTATATTCTTTGGATAGCTTGCCAGAGAGATGAATATTGTGAAGAAATTTGCCAGATCCTTTCTGTTTCAAAGTTCTTAAGGACCTTTGGAAAGGCACCAGCAGGTCCAGCAGCCTGCTATTGGGTAATATCAGCAAGTCCTTGTTTCATCTTCCTATACTGGAAAGGGGGCTGAAAATATAAAGAATGGTTGACAGTTTGACATGTTTTAACAAGTTGTTTATAGACTTGACTTTGACAGGAAGTATTTATTGGAACCTTCATGTTCCTGATATTTATAGGATTTGGATTTACTTTCAGTAGCTTCTGAGTTTCTTGATTTGCAGAATCAATAGGTGGAAGGTTATGCTGACTTTGCAGTGTTGGTGACCTTTGCAATGTCTTGCTACCATCTTTACTGCAAGTTCCTATTTGGGTCAGGGTCCTCTTCCTGGTGATCCAAGGGAAAGAAATGAAGCCTGACACAAGCCTTTAGAAGAAATATGAGTCAAAATACGTTTTTTGGTGATATTTCTGAAATGTTCTCAAGCTGCATTTTCCACTAATCTGGTAATCAGATCGAAAATGCTGGATTTTGGTGCTGGCTTTCTAGTAAATTACTGAATAGAGCCTTGTAGTAAACAGACTGCGCATAGGGCAACGCAGAACATAAAGTATAATTATAGTAAACTTTCAGGTGCTAACCTAAAATGTTCCTTGCTTCATATCAAAATAACCAGTATTTTATTCTGGAGAGACCTGTGAACATAGTTTTTCTTCAGCATGGGTGATATCTCCATGTTTTGTGTGCATTTTCAAATCATTGACATTGTGGCAAGATGGTTTAATAAACTCACAGTGTTGTAGCCATTGATTCTATATGGAATGTCTTGCAGGCTTTCCCCTCATGGAGATCACAGGTTATAAGTACAATCATACTTAATTCTGTGAAATGGATAACTTGGCAGATGTCCTGAATTTACAATTTACCTGTTTCACTATTCACATAGCACCTGGCAATAGTATTACGTGTATGCTCATCCTGAAATGAAAGCCTTCTATCCCAGTTCAGTTTTCTGAAACACTAGGAACTCAATGTTTTTGTGGTCACTGACATTTCACATTTTCTCTTTTTTTCCCCACTATTTTTAGTATATCACCAAATGTTCCATATTCCGCTTCAGGATGCATTGTGACAGATTTATTATCATATCTTAAGTGAGAGACTCCGAGAATGTTCCACTATTACTAATTATCTATACTATAACCACATAGCTGAAAAATTTGACACACAAAACATATTACAGGTATTTCTAATAAATGTTATAGTACTTCATTAATGATGATGCCAGCTGAAAATTCATAGCTGATATATAATTGATATATAACTAAACAAACATCATCGTATTAGTAAAAAGGTAGGGAAGCTTCTGTCTGCTTAAAGTATGTCCAAACTTTCATGAAAATTGATATAATTCTTGACAGTCTGAAATGTTTGAGGTATAATTTGACTTGGTTCTTCCAGTTAAATGCTCAGGTATTATCAAATTAACTCTCAAACTGATTCTGAGGCCTCACTATGCTGTCTGCGTTGCTACATGTGTGCATTTGAATCTCAGAAGTAAATAAGATTGTCCAGCTGCACTGTTCAAGATCCCCCTGAGTCTATACACTGTCTGAACACTGTTGTCCCAGAGAAGTAATGTGGCAGAGCTGGCCAGACTGCTTTTTGGTTTTAATTGCATGTTTCCAGCTAGTTACTACAAACATTGAATGACAATATGCTGTAATTTTTTATACATCCAAAGACTGTAAAATACAATACATTATCAAAGAGATTTTTTCACTCTGTGCAGTGAGTTATATTTTATCATGTCAGTATGGAAAATCTCTACATCCAGGTTATATTTCCCTGTTTAATATTTAATGTTAAAATTAGTCAGTTTATTTTATGGTCTGTTAGTAGTATTCACCTTAAAAAAATTTACCTTGATATGTTTTAGAAGTCATGATATTTTTCAGCTATAGGCATTTAAAAGCTAGAAATTCCAGCTTTTCCCAAGATAAAAAGATCAGCTTTTTAGCAATGTCTGTGGCAAACTAAGTTCCAACAGACTGTAATCATGTATCAATGTAAATTCATACCTGGCCATTTCTAGTAGAAAGTATATAGATAAAAAATAAGGAACAAAGCAACACTGGAAAGGAATATTGATAACCAATCTACCAGTTGTTCAAACATTTGAAATAAAATTTCTATCTTCCTCCTGTCAGACGTAAATAACCCTGGGTTTTGGAACATGATTTTTTATCTAAATAATTTTCTTGATCCACTTCACAAAGCAGCCTCATGAACAATTCTGTGGGCATAACTGATATGACATGCTGAGATGTAGGATAGGAAAAAGTAGTCAGAGACAAAGTGGATGGGGATGAGAGCTTTTAAAGTATCCATCTCCTGCAATAACACATACTGGAGTGCTTGAACATACTTCGTTCAAGGGCCTTATAAAATATTCATGGTATTATAGGTTAAGCTGCTTGTGGAGCAAATAATACTCTTTAAGAAGAAATGACTGTAGTAAGAACATGAGCACCACTATCCTCAGTCTTGGGCACACAGACCATGATGTTGTATCCTCTCTACAACAGAGAACACTGATGCAGACTTTCTTCCACTGCCTGCAAGGAATGTGCTATGTCAAAGCAGTTCTCCTACATTTGCATGTGAGGTGTCTGTCACACACAGTGCTGAGCTGTCAGTTTCCCAACACGACCTTCAAAGAGCATGCAAGCTGTTTCAAGTGACAATTTCCACTATAACCCTTGAGAAGAATTGACATATGGTCCCTTTATGTCCCTCAAGAGTTTTAAAAGACAGAATAGAAAGTTTTCGCATCATGTAAGGTGCTATGACCAAGACTGAGAAACTCATGGCCAACTGACAGGTGGAGGGAAAAGATGCTGTATCGTACTCTTACCAAATTATTGACTCAATCCCACCGTTATGTTTTCTAGGAAATAAGTTTTTCATAACAGTTCCTTCTTGAGAGACCCTCCACTAGACTTTTCTTTTATGACCTTCAGCAGTAAAGGGAAACTGAATTAATTCTTTTTACTGAATTTATATTTCTAAATTATTATTTATGACAAATTAAAACTATTTATACCAGAATAAACAAACTCTACCTTTCTTTTTTTCCTATATCTTCAGGTACGTGCTTTGTTCCTTTGAAATCTCCAGAGTCTCAGAATAAAATATCTATAACTGAGCTGTGGTGAAAACCTCCCTCAGAGTAGGAGAACTGGAGGTAAAGCCCTGCAATATCATCAGACTATCTCTTGCCTTACGAGTTTTAGCAGTTCCTCCCCAGTTATTTATTTTTATCATCCTTTACCTCTTGGAAACCATCTACAATTGTAACATCCCTGGGCCACCTGCTCATTCTGAAATATGTCCAACAAGCGATTTACTCTTTCTGCATGTTCAAACTGTGTGTTGGTTTTAAATCTTGTTTCCATTAATTGCTGATTGTATTAATTTTTAGGGGTCATGCATGTGGATCAAATTCATGACAGAGCCAAATATAGGATCCTAGAAATTTCAGGCTGGGAGGAACCCCAAGAAATCTCTAGTTGAACCTAGCTCAAACTGGGTTCAGTTGTGAGGTCAGATCACGGATTTAACTGTTTGGGTCTTGAAAATCCCCAGAGATGGAAACTGTACAACCTAACTGGGCAGCCCATTTCATACCACGACATCCACAAGGCATTTTGTTTTTTTTCCTTCTGCCCGGTCTGTGGCTTTCTTATTTCAGCTTGTGCCCATAATCTCTCATATTGCAGTCATTCACTGCTGCAAAGGGCATTGCTCCATCTTCCTGTTGATCTTGTTGAAGGGATGCTATTAGGCCCACCTTTAGGTAAGGTTCTCCTCTCCTAGGATATTTTTCCTATCCCTTAACTGTGCTGTATTCTCTTGTCAAAGAAAATTAAATTACAGGAAACCTCTGTCATGGGCAAATCCACCTGTTGACCAGGAGTGGGAACCGAGTAAAAATAATAGGCCAGTATGTCAGCTCACCAGGGAGGAAAGGGCTTAGTGCCTCAGGTAGAGAGTGCAAGTCTGGTTGCAAGAAGGAAGAGGCTTTACAGAAAGTCATGGCTATTTGGAGAGTTTCTGAAAACATCATAATCCTCATAAGAACAGGTTTGAAGAAAGGGAGAGAGAAACATGCTGCAGAGGGGAATGATCTCTGCCTTTCTTGTAACATTTGCTTTGCTGTCTCTCATGTCATTAACTGTCACAGGGAGTGGGCACAGACCATCACGCTTATGACTTACTGATAAGCCTGTCCTTTGTGACAATGCTCTGGTCTTTTTTGAAGCCTTTTATAATTTTGAGCTCCACAACCTTTGTGGTATTTAGTACCACAATTTGATTCTTTTCTTTATAAAAACCCTTGCTTTGTTTTTAAGATAATTTGTTTGCATGCTGCTTCCTCTTTGCCTGGAAAAGTTTTAGTCATCATTCATTTTAATGGACCTCTATTACAGCCTTCCTTAACTGTGTTTTCTCATTGGAAAAATCCTAATTTACATCATTTCTCTTCAGCTGGTCAATAGTACTGATTATATTTTTCTTTCTAGTTTTTCTAGTACTGCTGGAACCTGTTCACAGTGGACATACTATTCAAGATGGTGCACCAATGCAGACCTGAACAGTGATATAAGAATATTCTTTATTATATTTCCATTTTAAAGGTTGATGAAGAACTCAATTACATATCTTTTTTGATAAGCAAACCTTAAAACTCTCATAGATGGACAATACTTACACATATTTTTCCCTTCCATTAGTGTTTCAGGTTTATTCCTTTACAAACTACCTTGATTAATTCTATCATGTATGTTCTAAGGGATGTTTTTGTGTGTCTTCAAAAACTCACTTTCAGTTTTATAATCCAAACTCCTTAGGTATGATGGATGGTTCCTTGGGAAATTATCAATCTATCTTACTATTTTAAACCCCTCTGTTAAACTATTTCTACTTAAGTTATTCTAGAACATCAATATGACAGGTTTTCCATAGGATTTTGTATTTAAATTTCTTTTGTGTTGCCCAAAATGAATCTCAAGCAAATCCAGTGGAGTTTTTCATACTGCAAAACAAAACAGGCTTTTGGTAGTTTATACATTTAATGCATTAAATAAATGTATTTAATTAATGTATTAATGTATTAGTACATTTAATGTATTTTATTCCAGAAAAGATTCTTTAACCTCATCATGAAGGCCCTGTAGCTCTTAGCCATGCTGCTTCCAGGCAAACAGGTCTTCCCTAGCAGCCCAGCCTCCAGCGATCTATGGTAGTTTTTAGATAGATAAGCCTCTCAAACATTGAAACATTGCAACTGAACCTCGCCTACATGGCTTGCAAAATGTTACACTCTCAGGCACGGGGGTGTTTAAAGCAGAACTTCATTACACTTGATATCTAAAAATAAACACAATCTGGACAACTACCATTGCCTCTATTCCCACTCTGAGAGAGCAAACTCTTGAGCTACAGAGGACTCTGGGGCAGGCAATGAGCCCCTCGACCTTCTCACAAAAATACTGACCCATAAAGACAGAGAGTTTTGACCTTGCACTCATTCAAAACTGCTGCATTTGGTCTGTGACTGTTTTAACTAATGAGCTTACTGGGTCTTATCATGTGAAATGACAAGCAGAATGTAATTTGTTTTGTCTAAAACCTGAAGGTAGTCACAATTTTTTTTTTAATTTTTTTTTTTTTTAGAAAGAATAAATCTAGTTTAATCTACTAGGGTTTTCTTGGTTTTTTTTTTTTTTTTAATGTCAACTATGTCATTTGATCATGTATTATTTTAGGGAGGTTTGGATACAATTTTCACAGTCAATCAGCTAGATCTGAATTAGTTTTTCCTAGAGGCTTGCAATCACTCAGCAGAATATCCAGTTGGGAGCAGCAAGAATTATTAAAATATCCAGTGAAACAAAAGGTCCCATTCCTTCAAGGACAGAGAAAAAAAAATACATTTAAACTTATATTTGACCCACTTCCACCTAACTAACGAAATCAAATGCAAATACACTCCCAATAAAAATGGAGTTAAAAATAAGGATATGAATATATAAGAAAAGGAAATTAATGAAACGCATTTTTAAAATTTCTAGCACTATGAGAGTAAACAAAGAAAAAACATCAGGAGCTAAGCTCCATACATTTTTAAAAAGTCCTCTAGACATTAAGAAGGTGCACTCAGTGTTACAATCCCTGGTTTATTTTTTCATAGTGTAACTGACCTATGGGAAATTCCCAGGGGATGAAATAGGTTCTGCTGCACTTGTTGTTTCTTTTATAATCAGGAAAAGAAGCATTATAAAATGCCAAAACTCTGGCCTCTGAAGTTTGCTGCTCTAATTAAAAAGTGAATGTTCTCAATGTTTTGCCAAATAAAGCTCTTTTATAACAAATAACCTTTTGATGGGGAAACCACACTGTTTGGACACCAAAAGGTAATTTTAAGGCTTATCTTGAGTGTGTGCCATGGTAAATACAGGCTAGAGCTTCTTGCCTTTCCTCTCTTTACTGAGGAATCAGACGTATTTCAGCAAACAGCTTGTACAAATATTCTACTGTAAATGTAACTGAAGTTTGGGGTGACAAATTCTCTTCTAATGACATTTTTGGAAGGATTACACACACTCCTACATTAGGGAAATGGTTCTATAGGATAATGGTGTGGCACATTTTCTAATATTAACACAGATTTGCACTGCTTTTGTTTAATTTGCTCTGGTTTTGCCACAGAAAACCTCCTTTGGGTCTGACTCTTTTTTTGGCCTTACTCTAATATTTTTTCTGCTTATTTTTTTTTTTCAAGTTTGAGGTTATTCAGACAAATTTCATTTTAACTAAGCAACTCAGAAAAGTCAATAACTATAAGGGATTTTAAAAGCATACAAAATGTAGATTTTGATAGCTATTGACTCAGTCCCAGTCTTACTAGTGTTAATTTCACAGTCTTTTAAGTAACTTCAGTGTCAGTCCGTAAACAGAGCACCCACAGGCAACACAGCAGTGGTGACAGAAGCTGTAGCACTCTAGCTTGAAAACCTTGATAAGGGGAAGGTGGAGGTGAGTGGGGGAGAGATGGTTTTCCTCTGCAATTCTGCACCCCTTTCCATCAGCTTTGGAGTACATATTTAGGGTATGGCCATTCAAACCTAATGCCATGTGAGTTACAATGTCATATGGAGCATCTCTCTCGAATTTTTTTGGTTTATATCCTCAGATTCCTTTGTTCGATTTGGTTCAGTCCTGAACACTGAATTCCCATTAGTAAATAAGTGAATACAAAGATGTCTTGAAAAATTGCAGAGGGTCTCCTTGTGGTCACTGGAAGCCAGGAACTGACATGAAGCACACAGAAGCTTGCAGGTTTTCCTCTGGAGTTAGTAAAAGTGAAGAGCAGCTGGGCCACTAATACAACAACACACCACCAACATCATGTAGGTAACCCCAGTTCTGGGTGTTGCCACCCACCCAAGATCTTTATCACCTTCAGTGGGGCTTTTTCAATTTGTCAAGGAAGATATCTGTTCCTTTTAAGCATGTAGTGTTATTCCCAGAAACCTGAAAGCAGTAGACGTGTTGATTTGTCAACCTGGGATATACACAGTAAAAGATAAGAACTTGAGGTAGCAAATATTTTGATATCTACACATCTCTATATGCTATTGTATTTCACAGTATATATTAAACTTCTAATGTCTTATTACCATGACAAGACCAGAATTGCAAAAAGTAAAGAACTGCAGGTAATCCATTTTTATGACAAGTTTTTAGTGTGAATGAGGAATAGCAAGCATAAGCCATTCTCATTACTGTATCCTCGTTGTCCTCCATAGATGTCACACCCAGGGCAATCTGTTCAGTTATTTTTTTTAAAGAATTATATTTCATTTTGGTAGATGTTCTTGAGCAGGCCAGTTATCTGTGTTAGCCACTTCCAAAAACAAATGTAAATTATCCTTGCTCAGACAGTTCAAGAAACACATGTCAACAATGAATAATAGTTACGAGAATTTATGAAATATCTAAATGCTTCAGAAAAATTAAAGCCAGTCTGAAGGTTCTGGTTGTAGAGATTCTATTTTGATGTGCATGCAAATTAGTGTACAGTAAGGCAGTTTTAATGCATGTTTTTTTAATGAATTGCAGAGTATACATATGAGCCATAATTAGAGCTCTTGGGAACAGCATTACCTAAATCTAATTTGCTGACATGCTGTCATAAGGTCAAGTAAGTCTTTAAAGAAAAGAACTCCAGTAACCTGAGATCAGAGGCTTCCAGATTTTTCTTCAGCTTTCCACCACTGCTTATTCATGCACATGTTCAGGGAAAAGCTAACCCTTTTTGATAATTCACAAGGCTCTAAGCCCTGCTGTTACCATCCACTGAAGCCATTAAGTAGTACATTATAAATTAATACACATTTCTTATACTATGACTCTGGCTTTGTCTTATTATTTGTCTTTGACAGAAAAATAATTTTGATGATTGCAGCAAGATGAAGAAAACAAGTTCTATAAACTATTAGGTCTTCCTTGTGCTTGCACTTCTTTACTGCCATCTCTATATAAAATTATTCATATAGCTCAGTTTGTTTATTGATAACTTCCTCAGCATAAATTGCTGTTTATTTGAGTTCACAGGTTACTTATAACAGAAGGATACTGGCACCTATTACCATATAGATGGCTGTTCAGCACAGTGACAATGTTTTGTCAGAAATTATTTTTCCTCTGTACTAAGAGTTCTTTAACTTAAAGAACAGAAACAAAACAACAACCTAATGAAATGTGCGGTTTTTTTTACTCCCTGTGGGATTTTTTTGCCCTAACAACTCTCTTGGTAAAGTCTGGGAAGTTCTTGTTTGGAAAACATTAAGTAATCTAGGTCAAAAGTCTAAAAATATATGAAATTTTCCATAAACAATACCACAGAGGTTTGCAGTTCAATTTAGGAGTTGAAAAGTGAGCTCTGAGGTATAGATTGCAATTATACAGATATACTGCATGTTAAAATACCAGTCTCACAACTCATAATTATGTTAAAAATATGCTGAGGTGGCTAACATCTAAAAATATGATAATAATGAAAGTTTATGGTTTGGGATTAGGACTGATTCCAGATTCTGACAGTGGAAAAAAAAAATTGATCCTTCTGTCTTACTATAGAACCATTTGCAACAGAAGGGTTTGTTGTTTTTTTATCCTGATGTTACACAGCACAATAGGTTTAGTCTGATTTATTTGGAATACACTAAGTCAGTATTTGCCATTCACAGCTCTTCTGAATAGGGTATTTGTGAACAGCTTTGTACACCATCTTCATGGTTTTCTTTTCAATGATTTTTATTTATTTTAGAAGCTCCAGGTGAGGCTAAATTCTCACTATGCTTGGCACTCCACAGACAAATAGCAAGATAGACTGCCTTCATTAAGGAAAATGCAATTTGAGTAGCAAAGGTGGAGGAAGGACACCAAAATAATCTAGCCTTATTTTAAAGAAGGAAAGGGTCCATGACAGTGAAAACTTTTTGATTCGGTGCTCATAAGTTACATTCCAACCATCATGAAATATGTGCCTATGTTTAAAACAAGCACTTGACTTTCCTGAATTATAAAAGTAATTCCAAATTAATAAAGTGAATTGTAAGCTCATGTAGTATTCTTAAACCTAGTAATATGAGGAACTCATATCTTCCTTACATTTATAAAGACACAAAGGAGAGACTTGTTTCTTTAATTTGATTATTATTTAAAGGAAGACTTTCTTTAGAAAAAGGATTCACTGTAATTAGAGATTTTTTCATTTATTTTTTAAGGTTGCAAAATAGTTGCTGCTTTCTAGATTTATTATTTTGTGAACTTGATCTTGATAAAATCTTTCATTTCTGGAGATATCTTGTAATTCCTGAAATTCCTCTTCCTGAGACAACCTCAATTTTTATTTTTATATGGTAAAGTATGAAAAAAGTCGCTACTTAAGCAACAATGAGAAAAATATTTTGGTAGGAACAAATTTTTTGATACAATTAGTTTATGCAGAAATGTCCTTCTTGCTAAATATCTGAGAAAAAAGTGCATACTTTGTGCAAAATTTTGAGCTACATTTTAAATCATTAAATTTCTAAATAAACTCTCCCTTACATTTCATTGTTATCTTCATCTATGTATTTGTCTCTTCGTTTTATGCAAACCACTTTCCTGTAATTCATGTTCACTGCATTGGATGCCCGGCAGCTCCCTGTCGCACCCAGAGTTCAGGCTGTCACGGTCATGCTTTCATCCCTCATTTCTGTTACTCCTCTTTTTTTTGTGATTTGTGTGCTGTTGTCCAGCCCTTAGCCCTCTCATTTTTTTTCCCTCAGCTCATGTTGCCTCCTACTAATCAGAGGTCATTTTCCTTTTGGGAGTCATTCAACCACCTACAGCATCAGATCTCTTATCAAAACTCCCATTTAACAATCTTTTGTCCACCTTTAATCTGTTCGTATTGAATGCAAGTTTTTAATAAAATTGTGCTGTGCATATTACGCTTTTCCTAACATAGCTTTCTCCACTCATTTTATTTTCTACAGTGTTTTCTTTCTGTTGTCTCCATTCATTTTCTGCTGTCATCTTTCATTATTTCATCTCTCTAATCCAAGGCCTGATCTAGCTCCACTTATAGAAGATTCCCACTGAAATTAATAACACTTGCAAAAATTAGATACTTCCATCTGGAAGCTCGCTCTTTTTCTCTGTGTAAACCCTGCCCCCAAGTCAAAGTGCACAGGCACAGGACAGTACAGCTTCAGTTTTAAAGGTGTTTACATAATTTGACGACAGACAGATCAGAAGGCTGACTGGTTCAGTCTGTGCATGACAGCCCAAATAAATTTACCTCTCATCCCAGTTTAGGGTTCAGAGGCTTATCGGTGGTTTGGTTGAGACAACTCAACCTTCACAAAGGACACTCTCAGGAATTTCTGAATAATTTATTTTTCTATCCAGCATAAAGGGATCTGCAGGGACTTCTGTGGAGGATCCCAAGTGACCAGGGCCAGGAGAAACAGGGAGCAGCACACTGAAGTTTTGCATGCTTGCTTGTTTTCTTTATAAACACCGACCACGGACACTTGCTGTTCTTTCCAGTTGTAACACTGGCTCCTTTTGCTGCTTTTGCCCTTGAAGAATTCAGTCAGAAGATAGCTAGTCATTAGCTTATATAGGACCTCATTATCTCTGAGAGAGGTAAAAGTCCAGATAAATGTCCAAGTTAGCCATTGTAATGGCTAAAATTTCCAGACAGGAATTCAGCACATTAGTATAAGAAATTGTCATTAATCATAATTGCAGTTGTTTTGTGAGATCACTGGTAAGTAAGAAAAAGATCTGTTGCATGTTTATGGCTGCTCCAGCTATTGATTTGGCTTTTGGGATGAATCCAAAATCCATTTGACGAACTTATTATTCATAATCAGATCTGGACACTGGAATTTATTGGAAAACTTTATAAGTAGAGGTGTGTAATTCTGAATATAAATAGAAAAAAAAATCACAGCTTAGCAGTGTTCAGTTAACCATTGTGAATAATTTTCTCTCCTGACTTCTTCACATATCATCGATTAATTCAGAGCAAAATCCAAAGTATGCTTAGCACCAAAATTGTTTCAGTATGGGTCTGAGGACAACATGCTTGGATGGTGAAAAGAATTGTGAAAAGCACACTGAAAAATGAATTGAAGATTTTTCATTGCCTTCAGAACACTTCATATAAGTTCCAAGATCAGGCTCATCCTTCACATACTTGTGAGTGAGCCGAGGCTCACTTATTTGAGTGTTTTATTCAATACTTCACGGCTTCTGGTATGAAATATATGTTTTCCTCCATATGAAGAAGTGTTTCTCAGGTTTAAAATTTATACATGTGTATGAAAGCTACAATATATACAAATCTGTATAAAAAATCCTTTCATGATGAAGGAACAGTTTGTATGTGGATGGGAAGCGTTACCTGAAAACATATGTCTGGCTAGTGCTTTCCTTAAAAATACTTCTGACAGACTTGGTTTTATTAAATCTGTCATTGTGAAACTAGCTGCTATGCTGAGATGATAATGGTGGTTGGTAGCTCTAGGTTTCTATGATTATTACTATCTTCTGAAGCAATAATATAAAATATTTGGGAAGGGATTTTTAACATGCTGTTTCACTGACCTAGCACTTTTAAAAGGCAAGAGTAAAACAGGTTTTTTTCTTGACAATCCCCATGTCCTTATTCTAAAAGTATTTACCTAGTATTGATTTATATCCACTTGTGTGTGAATGAATATACCCATGGCAGCTGCTATTACCTGCCTACAGATAGTACAAAAGCTGGTGCAGTTGATAGGAAGGTTGGCAAAATCCTTGGCTGAACAAAGTGGCATTTGTGTTTTTCCCTGCTTGTGCTATCAGCCACATAACCTCTTCTAACAAATGTTTTCATACACGTGTGGATTCTCCCAGCCCACACCCATGGCGTGGATCTGCTGGCTGGCAGGGCCGGGTGAGCTTTGCTGTGTGGTAGATTCCTGAGTGCTGTGGGGGGCAGAGGAAACCAGCAAACCCCCAAAACTAAAGGAAGGACTCTTGATGAGCAGCCTTTCCTCGGGTATTTTGTGCCTCTAGCAGTGATGTGTGAAATATTTTTCAGGACAGGTTTTTAAAGGGTTTATTTTTAGATATATCACATATTAATAGTAAATTAGGGAAAATAATTAATAATTTTTATGTACACATAGAGAGTTTGGGTTCTGGAAAGGAAAAGGATGTCTCAGCACTGAAAAAACTCCACCATGTGCTGTAAAATATAACATAAAATTAGGCCAAGTTTTCCAAATACGTATGGATGTACTTAACTTTATTATCTTGAACAGTCACAGGCAGTCAAAAGGTGCAAAGCCTGAGAATCAGTGAGGAAGAATTTTACTATTATTATAATGATTTAATTATCACCATTTAAACTTTAGGCTCTGAATTCCCTGTGTTTAGAGCTCATTTGTGTCCTTTTTAATGGTCTAATTTACCTTTAAATGTGAGCAGCAATCCGTGTGAGATTTTTCTCGAGCACTTTGAAGTCCCAGATTTGAAAGTGCCTCTTTTGCCAGTTATCTGAGGTGAGAATCAGGTCAGCTGTATTGTTTAAACAGCTTTAGTCTGAAAAAGAAGTTCGGTTAAATGAAAAAATAGGATGACAATTTTTACCATTTAAAATGTGAATATTTCTGGGAAACAATCCTCATTCAAGAAAAAAGCATCTTTTGTCTCTCATACTTGCTGCATAACCTTAGAAAGGACACCATTAGATCATGCCTGGACAAAACATAGCTTATTATTCTTATAACAAATTATTTTCTGGATGCCAACATTGTGCTGCTTCACAGAATCAGGAAGAGATGGAGACGTAGCTCCTGCCATGTGGATTTTGCAGTCTAAATATGCAGATCAGACAAATCCACCCCAAAATGCACAGTGTGCTGCTGTGTTTTCATCTGAGCAGACAACAATGTCTTTGTTGAAATTAATTAGCCTTAGTGGACAGAAAAAGTTAATTTACAAAATCTATTTTAGTTAATAAAAATAGTGCATGGGGCTGATTCCAGGACAAACAGGTACACAGAGGCTATGAAAAAGTAGCTCAGAGGCTGAGACAGGCTATAATGGGATGGCAAAGAAAACCCAGTTGAAGGCCGAGGACTTAAGTTCAGGCTTGGTGTGAGAGACAAAAAAGCCGTGGAGGAGAATTATAGAAGAGACAGATACAGGTCTTGTGCAAATACAAGATCTGTACAGAGAAACGTTTTAAATTAAGTGCTAGCAAACTTTCCAAAATATTTTGATTGTGTCTTCAAAATACACACTTATCTAAGGAAGCACGACAGCAGAATAGGATGTAATCGTGGATGTGTTAGTAGGTGAAGTGTTCTTTTAATGAAGTAGGAATGTATTTGCAGAATGTATCTGGGGAAACATGCCAGGAATTCCAACTTCCAAACACAATCTTGCTCAAGTAGTATGTAAAAATATGGGAAGAAATTTTGTCTTGTTTGGTTTATTTGTTCTTATGGATTTTGATTACGTAAGATTTCACTGGTCTTTGAATTTTTCTGCCTCCAAATACCTTGAAGAGTTGTGGCTTTATCTGGCTTAAATTCATTTCTCACTTCGGTACATGGAATAAAATCTACTCTACCCATCAAAACGTCTATTTCTGTGACTTGTATTAATGAGTAATTAGCTATTATCAGGTATCTCAGGCTTAAATAATTAATATAGCCTCTGAAAGACTATGGGTGAATGGTCAAACAAAGTAAACTAAATTGAGAAAATGGTCAATAATTTGCACCATTATAAACCATATGCCTTGATTCTATAACAACTGCTTTGTATTAAATTTCTGTGGTATAACTAAAGCATCTGTTTTAGAAAACACAATATTCCCTAGTTATTAATAAAGCTGGGGCCACTTTAATTGTTTTTGAATGTCGGTATTGTGTTACCCAGTGCCTGCTGTGTTGCATTCAATTCATTTTTAGGCACAAGATCACAAAAACAATTTCAATAAAACCCACAGGGAAACTGGATGTTCAGGTTGAACCTTTGTCCTTAAACTATAATGTTTTCATCTTTAAAATTCAATCTCCAGAAAGAAGAGGATAGCCTAAAGTGAAATAACAAATCTCTCAGTGGTCACTTGGGGCCGCATGGAGTAACATCACCACAAATGTTCCTGAGGGTGATCTTAAAAGCATCTTGCCAAATTTCAAGCCCGAAGAAGCTCACCTTTGGTCTCTCAATTCTTTTTTCAGGGTGGTTATTTGTCAAAAGATTAATTATAAGAATGCATTTCTACTGAATGAAAACACAAATTTTAAATGTAATGGAGAGTGACATTAATTCTAAAATTCTCCATCCATACACAGGATTTGCAGCCCCAGTTTTAGAGGCTACTCTCTAGTTCTTGGACCACTTCAACTGCAGGACAGCCTTAAATTCTCAGACTAAGGAAATGATCTGAATTATATTAGGATGAAACAGGCACGTTTTGTGGGCTAAGCAACATCAAGGAAGTTATAACAGCTTTGCTGTATTTGTTGTATGAATGTCTCAGCCTGGCTTTGCAGGTTTTGCATAGATGTATTAATGCATGTATTTGAAATTCCTATATTATTTGGAAGTGTTTGAAACTACAAGAGGCTAGGATAGCTATAGGATCTGCCTTTGATGATTTCCATTTTTCTGACTGATAGTTTTTTAGATTTGAGATGGGTAATTCTCTTTGGCTCTGAGGCACCGTTTCACCAATAGTTTACTCCTGTTTCTGGAGTCGGAATGCTTATGCCATACATCTCTTGCCATAAACCACATTCCTTGGTGTGATCATAGTTGCTAGATAAAATGCTGCACTAAGTTGCAGCTTGCACCAAATGCATAATAATATTTACTGGCTGCTGTTACAGCCGCCTATGTAGGTCTGATATTTGACTGTTTGCATATGTGCAATTTTTTCTTAAAATAATTAAGTTTTCTGCCTGTTGTGGAGGAAAATGTGAAGATATAAAAAGACGTTGGTGAAAGGTAGAATTGCAAATTATGGCAAAAAAGGTCTCATGGATCAGTGTATTTGTGATTTGTATTTTGACAGTTAAAGACAAGGATTCCTCTGAATGTCAGAAATATGGCCTTTAAGAGTACAGTGCATTATATAATGATTGTGAAGCCTATGGAGAAGTAGCACAAGGAACAGCCTTGTCTTTCTGTTGTCATATCTACTTGAACCTATAAAATTAAAACTTGGTTTGTCCAGTGGTGTTTACAGATTGTTCTCCCTTTAGGACTGACCATTGTCATATCATTTACTTTGAAGGTTTTTTTACATATGGTGAACATCTGAAGTCTATCTTTACAAGGTTTAACCTTCTTTAAACCAGGAGAAACAGAGATATATTGTGGTCATCTATGGCACAGGGTTATCAGTTAAAACTGTAGTTGAACTAAAGTTCCTATAATTTCATTACCTACTACACAGTAATTTTGGAGAGTATGATGCCAGTTCTTTGGAGTGCGGCTAGAGTATTTAAAAAAATGCTGACGGATTGAAATATGATGCACCAGCTGTGCTGCTAAAGTATTTGCACAGTTAAAGGTGGGACAGTCACAAATGTATGATATTGTCCAGTTAAATCTAACTATCACAGAGGTCTTGCTGGTATTAATGGTCATAAACCTAGACCCAGGCTTTGGAAACTCCTGTTCTACATATGATTATTCCATTTAATTAGAAAACTGAAATAATTTTACATTGCTAGTATATTATAGATATATCAGGCACTGCTAGTACCACAATATGATCAATTAAACATTCTCAGTCTCTAATTGTGGTGTGACGAAGGAATAACCCTGGAAAAAGGTATTATATTATTTTCATTCATTCGCCTTTTGAACTAAAATTGTTCATGCTTTACTCAACGTAAAAGTAACAGTTCTCTAGAAATACCTTGTTACATTATTAGTTAGCTAATAAAAACAATGCTATGTGGTCATGTCCTTAAAACATAATTTAATGCAGAGAGGTCAGAAGACAATGTTCAGACTGGCAGACTAAGCTCCTGCTTTCTCAGCTGTTGTATGTTCATTTGCGTAAGCTATAACATGTCATTGATTTGCTGCTATTAAAGCCAAAAGCCAGATTGTTATTGATATCCAAGGTGGATACAGCTGAAAAATCTGAACATTTATTACATCTTTGTGAAAATTATCTGAATCAAATTAGAGTTCCATCACAATATGCTAATGTTGGAATAAGCCATACCAAAATCTGATGTGAAACATATCTGTATATTTCCTACAGGAAAAAAAATAGTTTACTGTTATTTACTCAAACAGATTGTCTTGCCTCTGTTGTAAATAATAAATTGTGACTTCTGCCTGTTAAAAAGGCATACTAGGAACTATATTAGGAAATATTTTAGAAATATATTATTTGAATACACATTTGGGTTTGTGCTACCTAATTTTACCAGTTTTAGTGGCCAAGGACACATAGATTTCTATAGCTTCAAGGTGATTTTTTTTTTCCTGTGATATATTGTGTTTTTAAATTTCTCACAATATTGCAGGACAACTTAAAAATATAAATATTGGCTGATGAGTAACTTCAGGGTACACTTTCCAAGTTTTATGCTAAAAGTAAATATTTAACATCTATGGTTTTGTTATTAGAATGTCATCTGTTAAGGGTATTTTATTGATCTTGGCTTAGTAGTGTTTTC
The DNA here is from genome assembly GCA_013398055.1 of Ifrita kowaldi. NCBI lineage: Eukaryota > Metazoa > Chordata > Aves > Passeriformes > Cinclosomatidae > Ifrita > Ifrita kowaldi. The sequence goes on from VZRS01006125.1 coordinate 631,648, forward strand.
CTCTAGACTATTCTTTCTTGCTTATGCTTTAAACTTTTTTTTTAATGTTTACACTTTGCCTTAGTTAAAAAAAAGGTACAGAAAAATTGTGTTAGTTGTAAAAAAATATGATTCCTCCACTGGTGTTTTCATATTGACAAAACCTATAAAAATCAAAATGTTCTCTAAGGTTTAGAAGGGTGCATGAGGTCTGTCAATAGCCAGGATTATATGGCTACTGAGGAAAAACAGCAAGCAAATTTTAAGTTCCATTTTCATGCCACTACTATGGCAGGGGTAGCATGTAGCCTTTTCTGCTGGAACAGAACTCAGTTTATGATGCTTGACCATAATACTTTAATTAAACTGCTTCCTTGCAACTGTATATGTGAATGCTTCACTTCAAATACATTCTTCTGGTCTCCCAGAAAGTAATGGAACTATTCAATTGCTTAAGTGCCTTTTTGTTTATAGGGATGAAGCCTAAATTTTTACACAAACTGTATAGGTAAAAGGCACAGTAGAATACACAATAAAATGGAATGAAAGCATGAAGTTATTTCAAAGTCAATCACAAAATCTTTAAGATCATCTGCAAAACAGTGCATATTCAGATGCATCCAGGGGGCAGTGCTCTAGTGCATTAAATCTTCTCATTCCAAGACCACAAGTCAGCAACATACATTTTCTCCTACAGCTCCTGTTAAAGTTACCTACTATCCTCATATTTCAAGAAGTTAGACCAGAAAATCTACTGATATGTTTACCCATGAAAAAACAAACAAACAAACCCCACAAGCCTTCCTTCAACCCAGGAAGAAAAAACATATGCATTCTAGAGACACAACGGTGTAAGCTTCAGTTCATGTAATTGGATGGGGATGTACATGAAGACCTTGTAGGTACCTGGGTTATAGTATCCCCAAGACATTTTGATAATGTAATTGGGACCAGTGCTGTGCATTCCAACAGCAAAATAAATTACTCTTTGTTGCTTGTTTTCATGACTATCAGGGACCATTTCTAGTGGGGATGTTTTTCTCTACCCAGAGAAAGTATGAATTGCATTAGAGGCTTTAAAATTAATCTCAATTTCCCTTCAATTTGGTGACAGAATTTTAACAAGTTGCTTCCAGGAACCCTTGAGAGCTTCCCTCAGCATCTCATTCTGTTAAAAACTTAGATATATCCCTGCAAGTACTATGGAATTTAAAATACACTTATAAGCATTTTAAAATTGGTTTTGATATGCCACCACTATTAAAATTTCTATTCGTTTTTTATTATATGTAATTCCCCTGTAGCACCATGGAGTTGCCTAATAACAAATTTACTCTTCTCTATTATAGGTTGTATGGCATAAAGTTGAGAACAGTAATGTAATGCAAAACTCTGTTCAGTTGGTTGCAACTTTCTCAAAAGTTTTTTTATTTGTTGCTGTTGTTGGTTTTGCTTAAATTTTCACACTTATATGTACCATATTTTGTTGATGAGTTTTTGTTAACCACCCTAACTTTAATGTCTTGGATAAAGACCCCTGTGAAAGTTGCAGCTTTCAGAAAGTTGTTCTCATTCAGGTTCAACACACAAAGTTTTTTAGCGTAGTACATAAATTCTTCATCTCCAAATCCACTCTCTTTCATGACTTTCAGGTAAAACATGGCTTCTTTCAAGCTCCAAACAGACCATAAATTCCCTAGTTTAGTCTCCTAAGCCAGAGAATTTCCATTAGGGTTTTTTTTCTGTTTCTATTTCAGAGGGAAATGAGGCAGATGATCTGTGTCAGGGGAAATTTGTTGTAGATAGCAGCATGTTTGGGGTGTTCTGTAAAAGTCTACAGAGATCTCATGTTCTTAAATTGTCAGTTTTGCTATCTGAGTATTAAAGTATTTCTCATTTTTGCTCAGACTAGTGTAAAAACCAATTTGAACAGAATAATTTTTACAGTTATGAACTAACGCCAAAAATATTTTGTGCTTTGTTTCAGGTTAGTGCAGGAGCAGCACTCATGTTTCGTTTATGAAGGCGGAATTAGTGTAGCAACCACTTCACATTTCTTTATAATACTAATGAATACAAGGGATTCTACTGTGGAAGGGATACCATGCTGGCTGTGGTGAGGATAAATTTGGTTAGGGGGAAGAATAGGTCTACAGCATAGATTGGCTCATAATTAGAATAGAAAAATACTCAAGGAAAAGACACTGTAGGGACAAGAGTTATATACTGACCAGAGACTTTTGATGAATGTTTAAAATCTTGTAAAAGAAAAGAAAGCTCATTGTTATGCTGGAAAATAAAATGCAGGTTTATGATGTTGGCATAATAATCTTCCTGCGGGTAAAAGAATTTCAGATGCTAGTAAACTGGGAAGTTGAGGCAAAAAAAGTACTTCCAAAGCTCACAGGTTTCAGTGTCATTAAAAATACAATATTTGTAAAGCAGATATAAAATATTTGGTATGTGAGTGGATCAAAAAGGAGCTAACAGAGCAATTATAGCTGGATTGGAGGATTTGAAGGAGGAAGAGAGAGCTCTTCTTGCTAAAGCTTGAAAAAAAGAGGAAGTCAAGTGTAAGGGAAATCAGATATTATTTTTTCCTGGTCTCTTGCCAAACACCCCATTGAAGAGGCAGACCTTTATTCCAGTAAAGAAAGTTTTCTTGCCAAAAATGTGGAGGTGGCTACTTTTCTCCCAGCCAAGCTGAGAATGAACTATGAAAATAAAACTTACATCTACTGGGACCTTCAGTTGTCTGTTACAACATGTTGAAAGTGACTTAATTCAGGAAGATCTGGATTCTAGCTCAGGCTCAGAGGGAACTTGAGGGCTTTATGGCTTCCTTTTTTTCTATCAAGTTTTATAGCCCATATTTGTAGTAAAATAATGTTGTTTGAAGTTTGTATGTTTCATGGGAGTGGTGCCTTGAAGAAGTTATTTCAGTTAAATGGCACCAGATGGAGTGTTTAGTTTGTGACAGGATTCCACTGTTTAGCTTGAAATTATGTTATTTATTTGATGGCTTTATGGTATCAACAGCTATTCCAATGGCATATATTCTTGCTCTGCCCCTTGGAAAAATGGGATAAAATGCATCTTGAATCAATTTGGGGCGGGGAGGGGGGGAAGCTATGGTTAGATAATAAAGTAGAGGATTTTCTTCACTATGAGGTTCATAACTTCATATCAGAGTATGAATTAATTTTCAGTTCAAAAGTATGTCTTGGTTCTCTTCGGACTATATGAAAATACCCAGATACCTAGTTAGGACAGAATAAATCCTCAAAAGCAACAATAACAATTAATATGTAGTATGAGAATAAAAATATTTCTGTACAAATAGTTGCAGTCAGCACTTAATTTTAATTTTTTTTTTTATTTGCCACCTTTGTTTATGCTGGTGTCATCTATATTTTAGATCCTCCACTTTCCAGCAAAAAAAAAAAGCCCAAACACAGGAAGAAGCTTATCACTATTAAGTTGCAGGACAATGAGATTGCTACTAATTGGGACACTGACTTTTAACAACTCATTGTCCAAAAGTAGTGGGTGAGAGAAGGCAGATATGGAATGGAAATTACCAGCCATAGAACAGAAATGAAAAATGTGACACAAATTATTTTAGGAGAGAGAGGTCATCTGTATAAGGGGGCAGCCCTTCAGAAACAGAAAGCATAGCCATAAAAATGACAATGTAAGTGATTTTATCTTCCTTGAAGGAGACTGGGCTCCTCAGCCCACAGATTTTTAGTAGTGGTAAAGACTCTAAAGTGGGAAGATAAACATGTGGGAGATTTTATCTTCCCTAGGAAAAACCAAAGAATCTGAGGACTTCTAGTAATAAGGAAGACTCTGAAAAAGAGACAGAAATCAGATTTCCTGTTTTGTCTATATTATTCAATACACTTTCTAAATACTTGTACTATCTAGTATTAAAGAGGTTGTACTCTAAATAAAAGGGGGAGGAAAAAAGATAAAACAAAAAAAAAAAAAGTAAAGAAATATTTTAAACTTTCGAATGATCTTCAGTGGTTAATATAAAAGCAAACCCAGTTACAGGTCACTGAGACATCACCAGTGTGTGAGCAGGTAGAAATAGTTTGACAGAAAAGTGGATGGAAAGGTTTGACACATCTCATGCCCTGGTTCTGGCCAGGACAGGATTAATTTTGTCAGTAGCCAGGAGGGGCATGGCTGGGACACGGAGGTTGTTCTGTACCACCTCAGGGCATGTGCAGAGGGCAGGAGGGGAAGGGATCCCCTCTGGTCGGGTAGTATGGAGGGAGCACTCGGGTATTGCTGGGCTCTGCACCGTCAACACTGGTGATGAACTGTTCACTTCTGTTGTACACTGTTATTAGTATAATTGCTGTCACTTTTTGTTTCTTTTTCATTGTTGTTTCCAGTAAATCGTTCTTATCTCAACCTGTGGTCTTTACCTTTTGTGCCTCCAATTCTCCCCTCCAGCCCACTGCAGGGAGGAGGGGGAAGGGGAATGGAGCGGGGAAGTGAGCCAGTGACGCTTGGTTTGGAGTGTTTCAGTGGGAACATTAAACTGGGGAACATCATTCCTATACCGCAAAATCTCATCACTTAGTTTAGGATCTAGGAGAGTTATAGAACACTTTAGTTCAGCTGGTCAGAGCATGGGGCTAATAACACCAAGGTTTTGGGTTCAATCCCTGTATGGACCATTCACTTAAGAGCTGGACTCAATGATCCTTGTGGGTCCCTTCCAACTCAGAATTATCTGAGTCCCAAGTGTGGTTCCATGCAGTACAAGGATTTAGCTTCTCAGGCACTTTAGAAATCTTTTGGTGAACCTAGTTGTCTCTAGGTAGTGCGCCTAAACCCCTTCTAAAATTGAGAGAAGGCACTCAGACATTCCTCAAAGTTTTGCTCCAAGTGAGTCACATCTTTTAAAAACAAAAGGAATATCTTGATTTGTAACCAGAAACACTTTGAAAGCAAGAGGAAATTCTGGAATACACATACTCTCCAAAAGTAGAACTCTTCTGCGAGAAAATCACAGACTCCTGCCAGAGCTCAGTTCAGGTTTCCAGTTAATTTGAGGAGTGGCACACTGCAGAAAGTATGATTCATAGGAATTCCTTCATACATTTTAAATATATAGCAAAACTGTAGGATCAGTCAACTCATGCCTTCTTTTTCAGGAACAGAGAAATTAAAGAGACTTTGTAATGTATATTTCATTTTTTCAATAAAATGGTTCAAAGTGTATCTGTTATTATTAACTGCTTATTCATAACTTTCTCAAACAGGTATTAATTTTTATACCTTCATTAGCTGAAAAGAAAAAAAAGAATAACACTGTCTATGAAAACTTGAAAGAACTAATGCTGTCAAGAACTAACAAGAAAAATATTTAACTTTATGAAGGAACTGCTACTGTTATAGTCTCTTTGAAAAACTACAGATAAATAATCATAGCTATGACAAGAATATAGAAATCAAGACATTTCTAATTCCCCCTACCTCAACTCTAACAGTTTCAGTGTTCTGTAAAGACCGAGGCCAATCTGTAGTTTTCGGACTGCTTCTCCCCACGCATCTGTAAAAGCCAAACCAAAAAATTCAACCAACCAGCAAAACAAATAAACAAAACTACAACAAAACAAAAAACCAAAACCAAATAAAAAAGAGTAAAAACAAAAAACAAACCAAAAAATTAAAAAACCAACCGTACAACAAAACCCCACAAAACAAAAGCGCAAAACAAAACAAACAACCCCAACCAAAACCAAAATTAACAAACTCTACCTGAAAAAGAAAGCTGATGAAAATCTCTGAAGTACCAACGAAGAAACCCCTTGGTTTCAATAATCTCGTCTAGGTAGTCATAGCCCTCATTTTAAAGATACTTGATTCATTTGCTGCTCCTCTTTCCAGCAATGTCTTGACCTTTTTTGTTTTTTTTAAGAGATGGGTCTTTATAAAGCACAGCAGAATCCTTACTCACTGAAATGTTATGACAAAGGATCTCTGTGGATATAATGATTAAACAGTTGAGCAAATATCCACTCTTGAATCGGTGATCAACTGAAGTGTTCATTGAACTAATCACCTTTCAGACCATGAGCTGTGTGACATTCCTTGCCTCTGCCATGCCCAGTTGTGGACACCATTTACTCTTCAGCTCATGGACACTCAGGCAGTTTTCCCTTTCAATCACAGTCACAGAGAATTTGTTTGAAATGCCTAGTGAGCCATAAATCATTAGCAACCCACACTCCACATCTGGAAGACCATCTAGAACAAGAATTCTTTCAGTTATTCTAGAGGAAAAGGGGTCTACTTTTCCTTAGAGTTACCTGCCTGCAAACACTATAATCACATACACAGCTTTATTTTTGAATATTATTGTGACTTTTGCCATTATTTATTCTGCTTTTTATTTCTTTAATTTTCACAATCCCATCATATTGCATATCCTAATCTTTTGGCTAGATCTGTGTTCATGCATCCTGTAGTGTTTTCATCTCTTCGAATCCATGAAATCTTTGTGAAATACCTGAATTTACGTTTGAGAAATGATTTTTCATCTTTTGGCGCTGTAATGAAGACCTCAGAGAAGTTCTTTACTGCCAAATCCAGTACATGCTTGTATTAGCACTTATGCAATGACAGTTCATACAAAAATGTATATATTTCTATATATATAAATATATATATCATGCATATAAATGAAAACAGTGGAAGTGGAACAAATAACACTGCTTACTCTTTACTATTTCATCCTTTAATAGCTCAGCTGTTTTCCCTTTTTTCTTATAAGTAATCACCTTTCCCATCTGAAACAAATTAACTCCTGGGGAGGATATGTTCTGAGAGCTTTCATATGGTCCTTGTTACCAGGGAAACTACTTCTTTTGTCAGTATGTGTTCTGAAGCTCACAGACGGTGTAGATTGCTTTGTAACATCAGATGACAAGAGACAGCAAGGGCCAACTAGTTTGCATGTGGTTTCTGAGCAAAAAAAATAATTAGACACTCTCACAACACCAGCCAACATTACTTATCCTGGACAGCTCTTCAAAACAGAGGTGTGCAAAATAGTGTGGTTTATCTATGTATCCAGCTTCCTGCAGGCTGATGAAACAAATATTGTCCTGGGGGCAGGTGGATGGGGCGATGCAGTGCCAAGCATCTCTCAGTGCTGGGGAGTCCTCTGCCGGGAACAGAGTGTCAGGTGACTGCTGGACACCGCAGGGTCCAGGTTCAGAGTTCTGGAATAAGTTGCCAGAGGAAACCACTTCCCCTTGAGCAGGTTCTTCCTGGGTAGGTGTATCTCATTTTGAAAGTGGTTTGCAACACTTATTTTGTTTTTGTCACTACACTGTGTGTAATTTTCCAAATTATTCAGCCTAAGGCTTCCACTTCCTAATGGAATATAGTACCTGAGAGCATATCTTTCTGATGAAAAATGTGAGGGTTTTTGAAAATATGGTCTGTTTTTTTATTTTCAGCAAACAAAACCAACACGTACAGTGGGGAAGTAAAGCAAAGCAATGTCTGGATTATGACTTGTACCTAGTCATAATTACTGCTGTTTCAGAGGTTTCTCTGATTTGCATTTTTAATCTGTAATGAGCTCAGTGCCCACACTGGATTGTGGGAGGTATTGGATTTAAAGTGATTAGCAAACAGGATACAGACTTGAGCGAATAATGAGAAATATCAGTGCCATTAAGGGCTTCTGAAATCTCAGCAAGGCTTCTGTTTTCAAAAGTCTGTTAATAACAAGGCTTGATGTATGTCTCATGTCTTTACCAGTTTGCTTTTTTACCCATATTACTGTGTTTAGCATTTTATCCACAGAAGCTGGTTTGTTTTAGAAGTGAAGAAATATTAGATTAATGAAGCTAGACCATTTTTTTTCTTGGGGATTTTTTTAGGAAAGAAAAAAAAAGAAAAGTAAAATGGGAGGAAAAATCATCTGGGTGATCCATTTTCATTCTTTGGAAGACTTAAATAATAAAACCAGAAACACTGGCTGCAGAAGTGGAAATATCAGTTTAGCTTTAATCATAATCATTCCACCATTGTTACAGTAGTCCTGACAAGTTGGAGTTCAGTCTTTTTTGAAAGTCATGCATGAATATAACTGAAGTTTCAGTCATCAGCACCTGACCATGAGTATTGGTTATGAAAACAGATCACAGAAAATGTAGCACATTGACAACAGACATCAAACAGTCTGCTTTGGAAAACATCTGTTCTATTAATCTGAGCAGAACACCAGGTAATGGCTATTCAACAAGCTGAATACAGTCAAGAATGATAAACCACAGACAGCAAGCCGAGTGAAATAACTAAGGTCATAGAAATGGCAGAACAAGTGACTAAAACCACTGCTTTTACTTACATGGCACCAAATGCATTAAATACTAACAGGAAGGTAAAGTTCCTAAACCAGAATCATACAGCCTAAATAGAGTTTATAAAATGAGAGTTAGTCAAAGAAAGCCAGCCCAACTGGATGACAAATTTATGAATGCATTTGGTATAATGGGGCCTAAAATATTTTCTTGGGATTGCTTATGAGGAATACAAACACTTTTCTATACCATGTTTATGTTTTTCCAAGGTGCGTTCAATGGGCCTTATGCAGCAAAAAATACAGACGTGTTCTTACATCTCCTAACTCTATGCACAAGAAGTTTTAGATAAACCTTCGTTTGCATCTGCTTCCAGTGGGACATAAGCCAATGCTTCCTTTTTTTTTTTTTTTTTTTTTTTTTGTGAAAACAGAAATTATTTCACTTTCTGCTAAAATAAAAGACGTGTTACAAAATACCAAACCTCTTCCCCTTGGGGCACTGGGCAAAAATCCAAAGCAAAAGGGTCTAAAGCATATGAGAAGCTCAGGTGAGCTTTTCCTTGGATTCTGCGAAACCTGTGTTTTCAGGTTGGGCTTGTAGCTACCGGGTCCTGCAGGAGTTCTGCAAAAGCAGAGCATTTAGACCCTGAGGGAAGAGAGGAAGCTCTTCCCAATCTCTTTCAACAGTGGTTTCCCTTGTCAATTAAAAGGATGCCAGCTACTGTCAGCTAGGAGTCTGTCAAGCCCTTAGTGTAAGATGCCTGAAGGGAGGATGCAGATTAAAGCAGTGTAAGAAAAACAGATGTTAGAGCATGAACTAGAGATGTTCTGAAATTCAAAGAGGTTGTTCTGCCTTAATGTGCTTAATTACAGAATTCCTTGTTGCTGTCATTAAAATTGAACCCTGCTGTTAGCTCATTCATCTATGCTCCAATTTCCATTAGAAATTTCAGTTCTCTTAGGGGTGGTAGGACCACCTAGATTTGCCAATCCCTGACATGTTACATCAATAGGGGAAAAATATTCTCTTTATAATTCTGAACTATTCAGTGATCAATGTAAAAAGGAAGTCCAGTGCTTAAATTCCAGGACTAGGGATTAGATGATCTAGATTTTATTACATTAGATAGATCTGTGATGAAAAACCAGCTCCCTTGAAAACCTTGAAAGTTTGGCTATTAACTTCAAAAGACCCACGATTTCTCCCTTGCTGTTAAAGTTGGAGTTAGTAATTCAGGTCAGCCTTTTGAAAAGGCCTCAGAACTACAGATCTTACAAGAACACAGAGCATCCCAAATATGAAGCACCCAGCACTGTGAACTCCTTTATGCAAATTCTGCACCCAGTTTTTTTCTTGCTTGATTTTCCCATGCAGAAAATAAGAAAAATTATTTTTGGTTTTATTGAGAAGTTTAACTTACTGATATTGGATCGTTAATCAATGAAAATAATAATAATAATAAAAAAATTTAAAAATACACTAAAAACTGCATGTGATTGATCTTCTTGTGCTTCCTCTCTTCCAAAGTTAGGTCAAAACTGTATTTTCAGTTTTCCACATAAACTTCCAATTTTCAAGTTGCATTCAGGGACAGAATGAAAAAAGGTAGCATCTTGGTGAAATCATTCTCTCTAAAATATATCTGAAAACTACACTGAAGACATCCTTTCAGTAAAATTGAAACTGGTTTATTTTTTAGGGAATTTTTAAAAAGCTACATTTTTTTTTCTCTGAATCTTGTTAAAACAACAGGTTTCCACATTTTTTTTCTGAAAATATTTTATATACCGTCATAGAATCCTTTAGGTTGGAAAAAATCTCCAAGATCATCAAGTCCTACCATTAAACCAGCACTACTAAATGCACACTAAACCATGTCCTTAAGTGCCACATCTACACATCTTTTAAACACCTCCAGGTATGGTGACTTCACCAGTTCCCTGGGCAACCTGTTCCAATGTTTGACAACCCTTTCCATGAAAAAATTTTTCCTAATATCAAATCTAAACCTTCCCTGGTCTTCCCTAAACCTCCTTTTCTCCAGACTAAACAACCCCAACTCCCTCAGCTGCTCCTCATAAGAATTCTGCTCCAGACCCTTCCCCAGCTCCATTGCCCTTCTCTGTCTTTCTCATAGTGGGAAGCCCAGAACAGAACACAGGAGTTGAGGTGTGACCTCACCAGTGCCAAGTACAGAGGGACAGTCACTGCCCTGTTCCTGCTGGCCACTCTATTGCTGACACAGGCCAGGTGCCATTGGCCTTCTTGGCCACCTGGGCACAGCTGGATCATGCTCAGCTGCTGTTGCAGCACCCCCAGGTTCTTTGCCTCTGGGCGGCTTTTCAGCCGCTCTGCCCCAGCCTGTAGTGCTGCCTGGGGTTGTTGGGACTCAGGGGCAGGACCCAGAACTTGGCCTCATTGAACCTCCTACAACTGGCCTCAGCCCATTGATTCAGCCTGTCCAGGGCCCTCTGCAGAGCCTCCAAAAGATCAACACCTCAGCCCAGCCTGGGGTCATCTACAAACTGAATGTGCGTGTCCTTGATCCCCTCATCCAGATCATTGATAAAGATGTTAAACAGGACTGGCCCCAAAAATGAGCAGAAACACCACTAGTGACTGGCTGACAAGGGGATGCTTACAACCAAGCAGCATATCCAGATAGAACAACCCCAGCTACTTCAAGTCATAAGAAAAAGAAAGGAAAATCAAGGAAAATATAAAGCTAATATTCCAAATTTCCATAAAACAGAGTAAAAACACTCAGGATTTATTTTTGTTGCATAAATATTTAAGTTAAATATAGCCATGAAAAGGTCAAACTTGCTCTTACAAGAAGCCAAGGAACAATCTGAGTTTCCTTTTCAGGTTTTGAATGAAGTTATGTAAAGATGTCTTCAAATGTGGTTAAGGATGGGGGAGAGGAACACCCATTCCTGTGGAGTTACTCTATGGAAGAAGACTGGAGCTCCTGAAGGCACTCGGATAGACTTCTACATGCCAGAAGTTATGAGTCATGTGTCTGAGACAGAGTGAACCTGAAGAGACTGGAGAAAAATTCTGCTAGAGCCACAGAACCACAAGTATTTGTGTCCATTTAATATAAATATCAATACAAAAATCGTGATACCAAAAACCAGCATTATATCATTGCCTGAGAACTGCATTATCAAAATGTGCTATTCACTTTTTGATAGAACAAGCTCAATAATTTTATCTAGAATTTTATTTGACTTTCTAAACTTTTTATTGTCCGTCCTAGGACATTCACTCAAATATTATGAACAGCCTTTACTCCTACTGAATAGTGCTTTACAGTTCTCCAGATACATTCTGGTTAAGTACAAAGGCTGCATGGTGCCACATTTAAAGGAATTAGTTGTTCTTATTAAAGACCTAAATAACTGACCTCCTCTTAAAGAGATGACATTCATTGTTACATAAAAAAAAAAAAAGTCATCAAGATTTCAAATGTTCTCTCTACTTAATATTGGGAGCAAGAACAAAATGTTTCTGGAGATCAGTTGGGAACCACTTAATATTGGGAGCAAGAACGAAATGTTTCTGGAGATCAGTTGGGAACCCCAGTGGAAGCAAAGCACTTGTGTGCATTTGATTTGTACCATGTGAGCTGATTGCTTTTGAAAATCAGATTTTTTTTAGCACACTCTCCATATGTCAGAGTTAGCAGTACCTGTGAGTGGGTGTTGTAATCAATCTGTTTTGGTTAGCATTCCTACCAGCAAACCCACATGTTTGGGTACTGCTGAAGAATGAGAACAGTATGGTTAGCAAAGGAGTCAAAGCAGAATATCTTGAAAATTCAAATATTCCAGAATATCTTGAAAATTCAAATATTTGTAGAAACATATGAGGGACAGTTTCCACAGCTTCTTGTCACAAAAATTTGCAAGTGCCGTTTCAGAAAGTGTTTTTCAATTATAGGAACCAGGTTACTGAAAGAAATTTCAGACTGTTTATTTATTCTTTAGTTGAAGTATAACTTAAAATTATTTTGGCATGGACTGTCTGAAGAGATATGACATATTTGGATGGCAGTGCCCCTTGCACAATGGCCAGAGTGTTTTGCTGGGAGAAAAATACACAGAACACAGCAGGAGTCAAACTGAGAGCTGGTTAATTACAGCTCGAGACAGATATTCAAAGGATTTATCAGGTAGCTTAGAGAAAATGGAAAGAAAATGAGGAATTTCCATACCATCAGAAATCTTTATTTTAACAGATCACTGAGTATCATTGCTAGTCTATGTATTCCAATCCAATACCTTCAGACAAAGCTCCAAGTCAGTGGTAAAAAAGGGACAAAAAGGAAAGGTGATACATATAAAATCCACTGACAATCCCTTCAAAAAACCCACCAAACCCAAAGTCTTACAACTGTAGCTGACCCCCAGGATATTTGGTTGAAATCAGAACAGAGCTGTAGTCTATCTGCTGAGCAGCTTCCAGATATGCCCTTCAGTCTTCATGCCTGAACAAATCATACCAGTTTTTCCACTCTGCACTGGGAGATTTATTAGTAGAGCATCATAATGGATTTGCAAAATTATGTTAGCTAGGGAAAAAAAGTATTGGATTGTTTGGACTGCTATTTTGCATGCAATCTAAAGGTGCTTCCAGCAGTAAAATATCCTGGGACAGTATACCAAGTTATTACTCCAGACATGACATTGGTCCATCTTTGTACTATTTCTGTACACCTCTGCACATCTCAGCAAAGTCTGTGAGTTGGTCTGCCTCAGTAGATACAATGCTGAGTTTTTCAAGTGATCTCAGTGAGTGTTAGGTTGGTATGGTCCGTGAAAAAGCAATACATTTGCTTCTTTGGTGTTTTAGAAGGTTCCGCAAAGGTTAGTCACAAGAAGGCGTGAGAAGGTGAGTCACCCCATGCACTTATAAAGACACCAATAACAAAAGAGAAATCATCAAATGAAAAATATAGTGACTCTTAATTGTCCTGTCTCTGCTTATGCGATACCTGTAATTTTTCATTAACAATGCTAAATTTACCTCAAAAAAAAAAAAAAAAAAAAGAACAGGAGAGCAGAATTTGTAAAATTGTGTGTTATTCAAACACATAGGTCAATTTAGTTACAAGAATGCACTCTACAAATCTGGAAATTCAATCACAGATGCTATTAACATTGTTCAAACTGCTAAAATATGGTGTAAATATTTTCAGCATTGACAAACCAAAAGAAATATTTTCTTAACGTTTTTTTTCTCATCACAGCTTTAATGAATCTGCCCCAGATACAACGTAGAATAGAAGAGAGCTTAGGAAGTGTTCTTACTTCGCATCAAAATCGTTCACTTTATACCTCATTATTTCCTATAAGATGTGGCCTGTTAGCTCAAAAACATATTCACCCTCTTTTTTCTTTTATAGTCTTCCAATAGTTAGAAATAATTTTTCACAACCTTTCTTGCTAGAAGTCATTTTTCTCCTAAAAGTATATTTTTGCTTTAAAAGAACAAACCACCCCCAAATTTTATATGGCATTTCTTATCTTGATAGTTCTTCTGTAAGTAGTGTACTCTCAACATCTTAAACCAGCAAAGGTGCAGTACATTTGATCAGTCCTCAAAGACTTTGTTACAGAGACCATTTCTCAATGAATAAATATAAAACACCTATCATTTTACATAAGCTATTTGAGAACTGATCTTATTGTAGGGTAGTAAATATTTCAACATCTGACGATTTTCTCTGAAAGACATGATCCTAAGACATTAAAACCTATGGATATTATCCAGTTAGAGTGAGAGCGAGGTATCTGCCCCAATTGTCCCATCTTATTCTATGCTCCATCCAGTAGTCATGTTTTCTGCTTTAAACCATGAGAAATTGGCTGTGGTAGGCACTGACAATTCTACCTCTTGCATACAAACAGAAAGAGTTTCTCCAGAAACAAATAGGCCTTATAAAACTTGTAGTTGCAAACAGACAACTCCAACCTTCTTTATCCCTACTCCCAAAAGTTCCTCAGACTCTCTGCTTTGCCTCCACTTCTCCTCACATCCCTGCTTGTCTCCTGGCAGCATTTGGCTGGGCAGGATGCATGGTGCCAGCTCTGTTTAGTTTCCCAGGCAGGCACCAACGGGGAAGAAATGTGTCCGCACCTTCGCTGGGGAGAAGCAGGAGGAAGCCCTAAAATCTTCTAATTTTCAGAAGAATTGAAACTAATGTTGTTGGTAATTCTGTCCTTTTATAAAATTGGCTGAAATCAGTGTATTCAGAAGCCCTCACAGGGATGACGTATATCCACCCTGATTTGGTTCAGAGGTACAGTGCTCCTGTAAATCCCTTTCTCTTCCTCAGCATGCCACAGGCTTCATAACCTCCACACAGGCTGCCAGGGAGGTCTGCTTAATAATGTCCTATCTGAACAGGAGCTGCATGATGAGCTTGTATAGTGTTCTGAATAACAGATAGGCAATGTTACTGTGATTGTGGAGTTCATCGCATATAGATGTGGATCTACAAACAAAGATATGTACACAACTTTCTCCAAACCTTATTTTTTAACCAGGTCGTCTGTCCTCTGGTTGCTCTTATCAAGTAGAGTTCTGATCTCACCTGTTCCAGCATATATGATGCAGTAATTCCATGTGATTCAATGAATATGTAATAATCAATGAGAAGAGAATCTCTGCGTTTTTAAGGAACAGTATTTGAAAGAACACCATTAAATTACTAAATGACATGCTCAAATCTGACCCTCTTTAACGCATAGGTAAAATACCCTTCAAATTCACTGAGTCCTTGGATTTCATCCATAATCCATACTTAATCAATTTTACCAAATACTATTCAACCAGCAAATCATGTCAGAAAATGCCAAGTAGTTGATTCTCAAGAGAAGACAAGGGAAACAAGAAAACAGGTTAGAGTAGTTGGAATATTTTTTTACAAATATTTGAAACTTATTAGAGGTTTGAACTATTAAATTTTCAATATAGTGAAATCCTGACTGTATTGCACCTGTCACTAAAGCCCCCAGATTTAAGCCAGCAGATACATCTCACTGTATAAGTGTACTGCAGCCTGGTAAAAATGAAGAGTCATAATTTATTTGCATGGGCCACAGTGAAGTATCTGAGAGGCATTTCAAGCTAAATGGGATATACATGGGTTGTGTCAACAGTTTCCCCTTAATTTCTTTAGATGTAACATTGGACTATGATATAGTGACCACAGAGAGATACTGGATT
Source organism: Ifrita kowaldi (assembly GCA_013398055.1). Taxonomy (NCBI): domain Eukaryota; kingdom Metazoa; phylum Chordata; class Aves; order Passeriformes; family Cinclosomatidae; genus Ifrita; species Ifrita kowaldi. The sequence continues at coordinate 647,205 of VZRS01006125.1, forward strand.
TTGTTGTTCAGTGATAAGCTCAGGCTGTTTGCTCTGCATGCATGAATAAGGGGCCAGCTGAAAGAGAACATTTTGTGTGATGGGCTTCCTTGCTGTAGTCCCTTCTGCATTGCTGCACCTCTCCAGGGAGCTTTCCCATTATCTCTTCCAGTTGCGTTTTCCTCAGTATGAAAATTCATCCTCGTGTTCTGCCTGAAGCCACTCCACTAGTGGCCAGAGGTGGTGAACACTTCTTTTCCAACATTGTTTCATGCAGCTTTTGGAGCAGATTTCTCGAAGATTAAGACGAAGATTAAGACGAATAGTTTATCCTGGGGACACAACCAGCATCTGGCGATCCACCCAAGGGTCCCACTGCCGCCCGACGAGCACCACTAGGTGTCAGCGCAGCGCCGCGGATTGCAAATCTATTAAGTGACACTGGGACAACAGTGTAATTAGCAAAAAATAGTTTAAAATGTGTTTCTCTTTCCTTCCTATTGCTTTTAAACCACTTTTGTATTTTAATTTTTTTCCTTTTTTCCCCTCTTCTTATTTTTCAAAATTTGGTAGTCCAACAACCTGGCTTCCATGGTACTTTTCTTACACTAGCTATGATGACAGAGCAAGTGCCATGTTGACATAGCTTGGTCTTTCCTTTCATTCAGACTGAAACTTATTCCATAAAACTTCCACAATCAAGAACAAAGCAGAAGCATTAAGCACACACAGCAATCCTACTTGAACATATTTCCTTAAAAATATAGGTACACCTTATTCCTTTTTGATTTGGTGTAATAATCTGTTATCTTTTTTCATGCATGTTACGCTGATTTCATGCATGAGTGGAAAGGATGGATGATTTATTAGGAGAGCCCTATTCATCCTGCTGGGCAGACGTGGGTTTGAAATTGATAGGTACTTAAAGAAATACAATATCTCAGGTCACAGTTATGAAAATACATTTCTAGTTGCAGCTTCATTAAAGGTTTTCTTTTAAGAAAATATAGGCAATAGAGATCTTAGCTGTTGCTCGTCTTTGCATTCTACATAAAAGATTATACTAATGAATGATTTGACCAGAATAATTTTCTACATCTTCTGTTCCTGCTTTTGTATTGATTTCCTTATTCATCCATAATTATGGTACAGAGTGTTATAAAATGAGATTTGATTTTGATATATTGCTTGTAACTGTTGACCCTTCAAAGTTTGAAAAACCGAGGCACCAGTTTAATTACATTAGTCTGTCACCAAATATTTTTTGGAAATATTTTTAGTAGAACTTAAAAACCCATTAAAATATTATTAAATTGTGAGGCCTGTAGTTCTGTTCTAATTAACATCTCCCTGCTGTAATGATAAATCACCATTCAGTACAGTGGTGAGGATATTTCTAAATTGTAAGCCCTGAGTAATTTGAATGTTGCTGCCAAGATACGGCCACCCAAATTAATAGAAAGCTGATTAATGACACTTTCTCTGAATAGAGTGCTGAAAGTAGGAGCAATACCTCCATGAGTTAATGAGATGGCCTCTCTTCCTTCAAGAAATTCTTGCGGTGCAAAAGTCAGAGGTTTTGTTTACAGACTGTTCAAGTCATGGTGATGTTTTACTTCCAAAGAGCAGGTCAGTGATAGATGTTAAAACTTAATCTATTAAACTTCTGCTCTTCTACTGCTGCTGGGTTTTTTTTCATAATTTAGGCTTCACAATGAACAGCAAACTGACATGGAAATGCTGGATAGCTTTTACAACCCACCCAAACTATAGATTTAGATTTTTCTGTGCGTGGTTGGAAATCCCTGTGTCCTTGCACCTACTGTTCTGAAATACAGCCACTGAACTGAGCAGAAACTGCATTTTCATCTCTTGCATACTTTCATTGTTTTACTTTTACACCATGAAAGACTGTTGATTTTTTTTTAAAAGGTGGTGGAGATTTTGATTATTTCCACTAAATCAAAACATTAGATATTTTCACTCTAAAAATTAAATTTAAAAATTAGTATCACCAGTCTGGCTGCTCCAAACATGTAAAGATATGGAGTAAAAACTTTAGTTCACTGAAATAAAATATTTCTTTTATATGCTCTGCACTGATCATTACCATTTAGGAGAGACCTTGTGGTTACAACAGATATTTCTAGGAAAACATCAGTTCAGTGCTCAGAAGCTGTGAAGAAGCAAACAGAGTGTTGAAAATTATTAGAGAAGAAATAGAGAATAAAGCAGAGAACATTATTGAAACACTTTACAAATCCATGGGGAGCTCGCATCTTGAAGAACAGGTATAATTCCAGTCATCCCATTGCAAAAAAAATATAGTAGAACTGGAACAGGTACAGAAAAAAAGGAAAACATTATGATCAAAATTATGTGAGTTTTTCATAAAAAGGGTGAACAAACATACTGCATCTCTCCATCCTATGAAGACATGAGGGAGAAATGACAAAGTTCTGTAAAATCATGAATAGCATTAAAAAGTTGAATAGAGGGCAACAGAACACTGTCTGATACATTATAAAAACTAGGTACAGTAAAACAAACAATACAAGAGAAGTTCAAAATAAATAAAAGGGTAAGACTCCTTCAAAAAACACTAATTTTAACTGTGGAACTCCTTGCCATAAGGAATTATATGGATGTTAAAAGTTGTAATGGTTTGAAAAAACACTTGAAGAGTTTTATGAAAAAAAAGCCACTAAGTGGTCTTAAATCTGTGGATCCTTGTGATATTCATGTGATTTCATGTAGAGTTTTGCTTGTGGAGAATACGACTGTCTGAGGCCCATCACATTCATTTCAGAGCAGTGCATTCAAATTCAGTTCATTGCAAACCAAGCCACAGAAGTTTTAATAAATGTGGCCAGGTCAGATTCTGCCAGGAGAAGGTCCAATCTCACGGCTGGTCATAAATGAAAGAAGACTTTTATGGTGTTTTTTGTCATATGGTGTAATGAGAAATGCAGAACCATGCTGAGGCTGCCTGCCACCTTAAGAAATGAGAGCAGCTGTCCCTCAAGCAAAAATTTTATTACTGGGTTGGTTACTTGTCCAAAATATTTTCCTCTGCCTATCAATATTGCTTTTATTGTGCCCAAGTTTAGTTCAGCCAGCTGTTCCTAGTCATAGCACTAACCCCTCTTATGTTCTGGGACAGCTGGAGAGGGGTAGTTTATGGCAATTTGTTTTATTGGTTGGCAATGAGTAGAAAGTTAATTTACTGAATGAGAAAGTGATGTAGAGCTGAACGTCACATTGTATCTCTAGCACTTGAGTCTACTGAGTATGAGAGATTCCCCAGAGAAGTTTTACAGGTATGTTAAATGGAATGAGAGGAGAGAGAGTCTGTAGCATTTCCAGTCCAACACTTCAGAACTCATATCTACTATTCCCCTCTGTAAAATTGACAGACAGTAGTGAGGTTTAGATTTTTAAGATTTCTGTCTTCAAGCTCTTCTTTTTCACATCCTATAGAGTAGCCTTATTTAACAGTGAGTCTTTCAGGTTTTACCGGTCCCTAAAAATCTAGGACATCTAAAATAACTAAAAAGGATAGGATATTGTAAATATTTTTTAGAACCTTCATGATCAACAACCTTACAATAATCCTTCAGAAGCTGTTTTTCCTCTATCTACCTTTCAGAAGCATTAGCTTCAGACAAACAGAACAGCTACAAATCCTTAAATTGCTATAAACATATTTCCTTGGGTTACGTTTACCTCCCTTGGTGCACCAAAAAGTGCTGAACTCAAGTGAGTTTTTAATTTTGCAGGGTTAATAACCATCAGTTCAGTGTGACTCATAATACCGCTGGCTCTAAAGGTGTGTAAGTGACCTATTGATTTCCTTGGCATTTTGTGGCTTGTTCTGATATGAGCACAGCGTTTTTTGAAGTCATCGTGGTGCAATGACAAACAGTCAATATACTCTGCCAGTGCTCTGTTATTGAAACCTTTTACCCAGTGCTTAGATACTGTTGCCTGGAAAGGTACTGATTGAGCCATGTTTCTGGTTTATACTGAAGGCTTTTCAAGGAGCTCCTCACTCAGCTGTGAATGTTTCAGTTTGCGGAGCATTCTTTATTTGCTTAGCCTTGTTCTTCCCCTTAAATTACGCATTAAATATAAATCTGCATCCTGATACATCACAAAGACAACGCTGTACTTCTAGCAGACAGCAACCCAGAGAGGTGATGTAATGTTTCTGGACTGTCTCAGCTCCCTGGAGCGAGACAGGTTGGAATTCCCCCCATGTCAAAGACCTGTCCTCCTGTGAGATATAAACACAGCTTAGCTTAGCCTAAATCTGGTGGCAAGCAGTGCTGCACATGCTGGCAGAACCCCTTTCTGTCCTTTAAAGGGTAATAAATGAATAGCTCCCCAAATTCTCAAAGGCAACCTATGCGGTCATCTCATGATGTGAGAAAGCACAGAATGCTGGTTCGCCCTTCTGCAGAGCTCAGCTTTTCTGCCCCAACAGGACACCATTGTGTGAAGTGTGCCCACTTTTGTCTGACACGTCTCTTGAGTCTGGACAAAACTCTTTGCAGCTTAATCCTTACCACTGGCAGATGGGTCTTGCCCCTGGTGCTGACTGAGCTTTGTCTCACTTCACCTCCTTCACTGCCCATTCCCCTCAACCCGCACCTGTCAGGAACGCCCTCTCCACTTCCTTTCTTTGATATAACTGATAGGGAATGTCATTTTTATCCTACGCAATACCAATACCAACACGTGCTATCATTAAACTTTTTTGTCCCTACTGTGCAAATGATCTAATTGTACAGGAGGTCTGGGAGCTGTCTGGGAGGCGAGTGTCAAAGACCAGGTGACACTGGGTCTCCCCTCTCCATCTGTTAGCATATGAAATCCCCTGCAACACCCCTGCCTTTCAGTCACTGATCTCACACAAACTCACAGCTCTTGTAGAGGGAAGAGCTGAGAGGAGAAAGGGAAAAGGATGGAAAAATACAGCTTGTCTTCAACTCCTTTTTCTCTGACGTCATACATGTTGTGCCATCTCTCAGAATCAGGAAGTAGAGGTGCAGGGCAGTGGCATGCAGGGCCAAACCTCTTTAAGCACAGGGCTGAAGGGGAGCCATCAGCACTGGCATTACCAATCCCACAACAGAAATGCAGACATTGTTTTGTATTTTGTATCACAGCACTAGAAAATCGTTTGTGAGGTTTTTTTAGTGCTACTCCAAGGCAGAAGCCCTGCAAGGAGTGGAGAAGACTTCACCCTACATTCTATTTACTTTCACTATTAAATGAGACAATAAATAGTGTTGAAAGTAAGGCTACAAGTCCACCTCAGCCCACTATTCGATCACAAAACCAGCCCTATTTGTATTATTCCCTATGTTTTCTCATAAACTCTGTAGGTATGAAGTACCAACATTCTTTCCATGAATCCCTGAAAGGACTAAAACCTTCAAGTAGAAATCCAATCAAATCGTCTTTCAGAGAAGTATATAAGAATTGATTCCTCCTTTAGGACACCTCTTAACTGAAAGCTTACTGCAGAAGAATAAAAACTTGCGAAGGAAATTTACCAGACCCATTCACAGATATGAGTCTGAGTTTCTTGTCATTAAGGACAGTAAGGAAAGTAAGGAAATAGTAAGGAAAATTAGCATAAATTGCTTGCCATTGTGAAGTCAATCAAAGGGTATTAAAACTACACAGATGCATGCACTCAGGGGTAAATTGTCCTTTGACCATTCCAGCTTCTAGCTACTTCACACTTGAATTCATCCCCATGATTTTTAAATTGCTTGAGCACATGCACATGAAAATAAAATCCTTAGCTGAATCATCTTAATTTTCTTGAAAAATCCCATGCACAGATGACCTTACAGTAAAATTGATTACGATTTATTCAGAAAATGACACTGAGATATAAATTATGTTCTGTGCTGGCTCACGAGGCTTCTGTTCTTTGAAATTCCTACCTAGCCTAAAAAACACCAGCTAAAATGAGGAGAGCCTGTCACCGAGGTGATAAAGCTGACAGACAACTTAATTATCTTGGCCAAGAAAAATTTGCTTTCTTGGACAATTGGAAGTGAGGAAGCCAGCTTGCTTTTAGTATCCCAGCAATAATTATGTCTATTATAATACTCAGTCAGTACACAGTACTTTCCAGTCACTGTCTCTATGAAAATGGATGTTGGGAATTGTGTAAGAAATAAATGTTATGAAATGTGTTCTCTGGAACAAGTAAACGTTTCATGTTGTGGAGATAAGCAGTACAGAACTGTGTGAATCACTGAAACAAAGCGGCCCCTCTGTTTGCATGGAGAGCGAATGATGACCAGGTGTGTCTCAGCTGGAAAATCAGAGCATGAGCATAGCCTACTGGCTTCTGGTAAAATTGCATTAGCAGATTGTTTTTGAAAGGGGCTTTGCTGTTTAACATTTTACATGGACTGCAAAAAATTTTCCCTCCTTTAAACTTTTGCATGTTGTCCTAGTGGAAAATCAAAAATAAATGTTTGATCCCCTAATTAGTGAGTTACTAAAGCTACTGCTAACACTCCATACTGCATCCTGAATGAAATCAAAATGAATTTGCCTATTTTATTGTTTATTTAAAGAAACATTATGTGTTATGTGTTTCCCTATGGCCCCATGAAGTTAAAGGCATGCTTAGTTTTGCGTATTAATAATTAAGAGCAATATGGTTATCCACATACAGGTATTCTGGACAGGATAGAAGGAAGCTGCACAAATATATATTAAATTAGTTCATTAAGGGAATTAAAACTGCTAAAAGAAAATCCACCTCTACGGCTTTAGCTGAAACTACATTCATTGCATGTAAGCATGAGCTATGAAACATGGCAATAATAGCTCAGAAATCAGGATTAATATTTTGCTTTTGTGGCACCCTTTTATTCATTAAGTATGATTTCTAGTCATTCCAGATCTAGAGCTCTTAGTTCTTTCCTAGGACGAAACTTGCATGGCTCCTTGGGAGAGCTTGTACCTTCACAGGGAATGGGTGCAGCACTGCAGCACACACTCCTTAAACATGATGGCTCTCTCATCTTGGCACTGTGGCACTACATACCTCTCTAATACCTCACAGGAACTTCTTGCTTTCCTTAAAACAGAGTTTGCAAAGACTGTCTAGTCTATATTGTTTGGCCTTGCATGTCTGTGAATCTGTGTCATATGTCAGCTACCACTGCATGAAAACAGCAGAAAGAGACAGTGCAGCACCCACACAGAGACAACACAGGGACAGGTGGCTCAGTGCATCCCATTTCAGCAGCAGGCAGATGAATGAAGAAAGGAGGATGCACCTCCTAAAAGATCTGGGTGTTTGGTCAAATCTGGGTTTGGGGTGCTTCTGTGAACAGAGTCTATGAAACATGACACATTATCAATTAGTAATAGTTTTGACTACCAAAACCAATAGCAAATGTATTTTCTTTGCAGAATGTTTGCTTTAACCTTGAATCATCTAAACATATACAGGCTATAGATGTTAAGGAGCAGAGTTGCATGCCAGCCAGAGGACCTTCAAAGTCGTTATCAAATCTCTCAGAGTAGATGGGAGGCTGATAACATGCTTGTTGTCTTTGGCTTGTTTCAGTTTCCTTACTTTCAATCTCATTGCTGATCTCCAGCAGCTTCTCTGCTTGCAATTCTTATTTGACCTTTTTGTTGCAAAGTTATTGTGGAGGCTTTAAATAGTTCTTTATGAGATCTCAGTGGGTATTTCAATCTGAAATTCAGGAATAGTTCTTGTTATAATCCTAAGAATCAGCATATACAAGCTGACCTGCAGCTTAGTGTTCATTTCTGTCCCAGATGTCTATTGTCTCTCACAGTAGGTACAGAAGAGCACAGTATAAGGAAGAAAACTGTTTATTAAAACTGCTGTGAAACAGGAATTACAGGGTTAGTGTGAAAATTTGAATTCTTCAACTGAAATGTCCTTAACATTATTTTGAACTTTTCTGGTTACTGCTAATGTTAGAATAATAAGAATTTATTTCTTTTGCCCAGCCGAAGTAATATCATGCATTTTACACCCAAATTGCTTCTAAATCAGTGCAGTTGTAAAAATCTGCAGATCACAAATAGGTTCTAATTTTTCTCCTAGAAAATGATCTGCAGATTGAAAATGCATTTGTACTATCAGAGCTTAGATGGGCTAATCATACCCCTAAACTTCAAAAGAAATATGGTTCAATTTTTTTTGTGAGAAAAAAGAGACAGACTGTGCAATTAGAGCTTGCAAAAAATAAAAACCTGAAGATTACATAGTATTCTGATTTTTTCCTGATGCTGATTTGCAGTTTATTTTCCCAGATGACCTCAAGCAAGTACCTTAGAATTATATCCACTGATTTCCATGGATCTTTTCTTTAAAGAACATTATTAATCATTATGAGGAAGGGAAAATAAATAAGAATAATAAAGAATATTTGGGACAAAATAGGAATATATGGACCAGAATGTTTTCGGAGGGATGTTCTGTAGTGATGACCATTAAGGTATGAATTATGGGAGAATTTCTCTTTTAACAGAAGGATTCTGAAACCTTGTATTCCTGCACAGCAAGATACATAAGCTCTGTTATACAAATAATTATTGCTGCTGCCACTCTCCACATGGTCCCACTTTTATTTTTATTTTTAAATTGACACCTTTCCTTCTACTATTCATTCCATTTCATCACCACCTCATGTTTTTTTGCTTCCCATTTATCAGAGAGAAAGAAAAGAGTTATTCTCATAACCAGGAGTTAAGCTAGAGGGATTTGTATTTCTATTTTGCTCAGTGTCACTTAGACAAAAGCTCACAGCAATAAAACACAGTTTGTATTGGAACATGTAGTAGTTTGTTGATGGTTTGTGATACAGCAAATGTGCTTTCTTTAAGAGTTTTCAGTTCCAGCAACAGCAATGTGACTATTTCTATGACTTTAAATGCTTCACCTCTAGCACTTTTTACTAGAATTTTCCTGTGCATGTGAAAAATAGACATCCTTTAATCACATTTTTAAGGCAATGATTTGCAATGACACAGTGGCACTGAATCAGGTGCATTGTCCATCAGCTGTGAAATCTTGGATGATTTCAGGCAGAATTTTGTAATAGGCTGAATTAGCCACAGCCCATTTTACTAGTTACTGCATGTTACTGCACTTTAAATAGCATTGGGCTATTTTATGGAAGCCACATCCTTTATCTCCACTTTTTAGCTGGCCCAGAAAGTGTTGTACAACTAACATTTCCTTCTGTTTTCAAAGAAATTACAACTCCCATCTCCAGGCTAAGACCTTCTGATAAGCATCTTGCTACTAAGGAGCATGAAATTGAAATGTACCCAGTGCACTCTGCCCTTTTACCCAAATGAAATCCAGAGCATTGTTCTGACTTTCTTATTTCCATCCCCAAACCCGAATGGCAGTTTTAAACATTATCTGATAGGGTAGGCCTCATAGAGTCCTTAAAATCACGGTACTTCACATTTCATTTCAATAGTGATTAGCAAAGAACTCAAAAAGTCTTTGTTGACCATAAATTAACATGAGCTGCCCAGGTTTTGGTACAAAAAATATATGACTAGTATCTCTGTTCAAACTGAATGGCATAAATCCCTGGGGATGTGCTTATCAAAACAGGACCATGTGTTCTGCATTATTAACTAAGGGCTGTTTACTCAGATAAGTCAATATGTAGAAGAAATTCTAAAAGAACATTTTGTTCCACAAAAAGAGTTGAGCTGAAAATATATTCAAGCTTTAGCTTTCATATTGGTCAACCTTTTGTTTTCATCTTTCATACCAGCAGGGTAGTGGAAATCCCATTTCCCAGATAGCACAAGCTGGCTGAGAGCAATCATTTTCTTCATTTCATTTAATTTCTTGTGCAGAATGGGCTAAGGATATAGCCTGGAGGCACCCCAGGGTTGGATGCACTAAGATGCCAAAGCACTAAATTGAACAGGAAATTCAGAATAAAAACAAATAGCAACAAAATCTATGTGAAATGCTCAGACAGTAATTCTAGTACCTTAGAGTACTCAGCATTATCTTTCTCCTGACTGACAATAACATATATAGAAAATATATAGCAGCAGCAGGGTCATGGGGGCCGTTTCTATAGTCTATAGAGTCTTTCTACTGTTCTATAGAGGACAGTTAAAGATGATTCTGATATTTATTTCTTCATGTAAGGTGCTCTGTCTACATATTCCCCTACATGGCACATAATATTTCCCTCTCTTGGAGGTTTTCTATAATGAGAATAAATTGACACAGGGCAGAGAGTGAGTGCCACCTTTCCTTTGCTTCTTTGTGCTTGTCCAAAGGGAGCATAAAATGCAAATGAATCAGAATAGAAATGTTTTGCCCACTTTTGGCTCATACAATTTGTAACCCATTTTTCCCATGTGAAAAGGAAGACACAAAGTCTGTGGCATTTAAGAAGCCACTCGTGATTTGCACACAATACTCTTATGTGCAGCTTTAGGCAGAGCAATGTCTCTTTTAGAAAGTTTCATCATGCATTATGGTCAAGAGATAAAACTTAAACAACTGCAAATTGAACATAATACTTTGGTATTATGGTTAATATTTTTTTTGTTGACAATACAAAGTTTCTGGAAAGTAAGATCAGTTTTACGGCCAAATCAAAAAGTGAACATCAAGAGGCCATAGAGATGGCTTCAGTAAAAGGAAAACAGTGTGCAGTAAGTTTACATGAAGTCAGCTGGGCAGCTGAGAATTGCCTGGTCACTTCTAGAAACTGTATAAGGAAACAACTACTTCAAGCTTGAAAGCCACTGTAATGGTGATGTTTAGATTTTAAGTAGCATCTGCTTACATGGCAGCGCACCGAGATAGTTAACGCTGATAAGGAAGACTACAGTCTTGTTAGCAAGTCTAGCGAATTCATGTCTGGGTTTTGGGTTTTCCGTGCTATGGAGCCTTAGCTTCCTTTTCATGGCAATTGCTGAAAGAAATTTAAAATCAGTTTAATTTATTCATAGACTTTACTAGAATCAGCATAATTTTTTTTACAACAGTTTTGTTAAAGAATTTAGATGTTTAGATTGAGGAATCATGGAAGTGATGAAAGCAAAACCTAATTTTGTTTGTTTCCATCAGTATTTTTCAACTAAACAAACCATTTTCCTGTTCATCTAAGACAAAGAACTACATTTCAAGTACCTGGAAAGTGTCACTAACTGCTTTGCTAAATCAAATCTTTGACGTGGAGTGAGGTTGTAGTCTCATGGCTATCCTACATTTTGTCATTCAATGACACGGTGAAATCTCCACAAAAGCATTATTCATAATTTCTTATTAAAGGTTGCACACAGACATCTGTAAAGTATTTGAAACTGATTGGCATGACAGACAGCATAGATGTGCTACAATATGTACATGAATGATACTAACAGCTTAGTAAAGATTTGGTCTTGTAATAAATCGTGACATGAGCTCTCTCCTGGAGCTGTACCAATGCACGTGTGCCATTGTGTCCCCTCCTCTGCTGCAGCATCGAGCAGGGTTTGTGTGCAGAAACAAGCCGTGCTGCATACGCAGGAGATTGCTTTAGCAGTTCTTCCCTCAGGGCTCCACTTAACCCCTCGGTATTAAACACATAAATACTTCAGTGAAAGTACAGTGAGAACATGGAGGAAACCAGCTTTATTTCTGAATTTCCTTCTATAATACCCTCGATTTTTTTCATGTAGTTTTCTCTCAAGCCTACTTCTGTTACTTTGTAACTTTCCATGAGGTCGACTGAGTTTTTGCTGTGGAACTATGCCTTTATTTCAGAGAAAGTGTAAAGGACAAACTTCACTAAAACACTTGTATTACTCATACCTAGAAGAACAAACCTAAAAATAAAATGAAATAATGAGCTTCTCATAATTGCTTCTGCTTATTTTCTAGCCAGTCCATTAGTGATACTGTGGTGCTAAACATTGATCATTTTTTTCTTCCATGGGGAATATATATTTCAACTAACACTGGAAATAAATATTTCTCTGTTTTTCTCTTTTTTTTTTTTTTTTAATTTTCCAGTGAATTCTAGCTCACTGCCTTCATTGCCACCATAGAAAACACATTAATCCAATAGGAGAACACCATCTATTTTTACCAGAACATAGAAACTGTTTCAAAGACAATAATTCTAATTCCAGGAAGAATTTTAGAAAAACATAGGAAATAGCCAATATATCTCAAATAAAGAGCTGTTCCATGAAGGAACGGAAAGGGGGCAAATTGTAACAGCAGACATTTGTCATGAGGTTTTGCTGGGGAGACCAGTAAACTACTTTGCTTTGAAAGGGAATTCAAGAGTACAGCACCCTCTACTCTACAGACCAGCTGCCTGTGTTTTTATAGCACCGTACCTGCTCCCTCTTGTGGCTGCTGCCGAGGGATTTTTCCTGTCAACATCATACAGGCCACAATTACGTGAAGGTGAGCTCTGAACAGAGATTCTACACCTTACTTGTTTTGCATATGCACTCCGCAGGTTTCCTTAGGGATAATTTTTCCTTTAACATCATAGAAGGATAGAATCATAGAATGGTTTGGATTGGAAGGGGATCTTGAAGGTCGTCTAGTTCCAACCTCCCTGCTGTGGGCAGGGACAGCCTCAACTAGATCAGGCGGCTCAGAGCCCCCTCCAGCCTGGCCTTGAACACCTCCAGAGATGGGGCATCCACAGCTTCTCTGGGCAGTCTGTTCCTGAGCCTCACCACCTCACAGAATTTTTTCCTAATATCTGCTCTAAACCTAACCTCTTTCAGATTAGAGCCATTACACCCAGTCCTACCACTACATGCTCTTATAAAAAGTCCCTCCCTCTTTTTTATGTCCCCTTTAAGTACTGGAAAGCTGCAATTAGGTCACCCCGAAGCCTTCTCTTTTCCAAACTGAGCAAACCCAATTCTCTCAGCCTTTCCTCACAGAAGAAGTGCTCCATCCCCTGATCATCTTGGTGCCCCTCCTCTGGATTGCCTCCAACAGGTCCATTTCCTTCCTGTGCTGGATGCAGCACTCCAGGTGGAGTCTCATCAGAGCAAAGAAGAGGTGCAGAATCCCCTCCCTTGCCCTGCTGCTCACACTGCTTTGGATCCAGCCAGGATACATTTGGCTTTCTGGGCTGCGAGTGCACATGGCCAGCTACTCTCCAGCCTCTCACCCACCAGCACCCCCAAGTCTTTCTCAGCAGAGCTGCTCTCACTCTGTTCATCTCCCAGCCTGTGTTGATACCAAAGTTGCCCCAGTCCAGGTGCAGCACTTTGCACTGGGTCTTGTTAAACCTTATGAGGTTCCCATGGGCCCATTTCTCGAGCTTGTCCAGGTCCCTCTGTCCATCAGGTGTGTCAACTGCACAACTCAGCTGGGTGTCATGTGCAAATTTGATGAGGGTGAACTTAATCCCTTCATTTTATTATTAATAAACATATTAAATAATGCTGATCCCAACATGGACCCCTGAGGGACACCACTTGTCACTGATGTCTGTCAGGGCTCTGAGCCATTGATCTCTACTCTCTGAATGTGACCATCCAAGCAATTCCTTATCCACCTCACGGTACACCCATTAAATCCTCCACTTCAATTTAGAGAGCGGGATGTTATGGGAGACTGTGTCAAAGGTGCTACAGAACTCTGTATAAATGACATCTGTAACTCTCCCCCTATACACTGATACTCCATTGTAGATTACCCTAGGTTGGTCAGACAGGATTTTCCCTTANAACCTCTTTCAGATTAGAGCCATTACACCCAGTCCTACCACTACATGCTCTTATAAAAAGTCCCTCCCTCTTTTTTATGTCCCCTTTAAGTACTGGAAAGCTGCAATTAGGTCACCCCGAAGCCTTCTCTTTTCCAAACTGAGCAAACCCAATTCTCTCAGCCTTTCCTCACAGAAGAAGTGCTCCATCCCCTGATTATCTTGGTGCCCCTCCTCTGGATTGCCTCCAACAGGTCCATTTCCTTCCTGTGCTGGATGCAGCACTCCAGGTGGAGTCTCATCAGAGCAAAGAAGAGGTGCAGAATCCCCTCCCTTGCCCTGCTGCTCACACTGCTTTGGATCCAGCCAGGATACATTTGGCTTTCTGGGCTGCGAGTGCACATGGCCAGCTACTCTCCAGCCTCTCACCCACCAGCACCCCCAAGTCTTTCTCAGCAGAGCTGCTCTCACTCTGTTCATCTCCCAGCCTGTGTTGATACCAAAGTTGCCCCAGTCCAGGTGCAGCACTTTGCACTGGGTCTTGTTAAACCTTATGAGGTTCCCATGGGCCCATTTCTCGAGCTTGTCCAGGTCCCTCTGTCCATCAGGTGTGTCAACTGCACAACTCAGCTGGGTGTCATGTGCAAATTTGATGAGGGTGAACTTAATCCCTTCATTTTATTATTAATAAACATATTAAATAATGCTGATCCCAACATGGACCCCTGAGGGACACCACTTGTCACTGATGTCTGTCAGGGCTCTGAGCCATTGATCTCTACTCTCTGAATGTGACCATCCAAGCAATTCCTTATCCACCTCACGGTACACCCATTAAATCCTCCACTTCAATTTAGAGAGCGGGATGTTATGGGAGACTGTGTCAAAGGTGCTACAGAACTCTGTATAAATGACATCTGTAACTCTCCCCCTATACACTGATACTCCATTGTAGATTACCCTAGGTTGGTCAGACAGGATTTTCCCTTATTGAAGCCATGCTGGCTGTCTCAAATCACATCCAGGTATGGATCCTGGTGTGCATGATTAGGATTTCTTGCCTTGGAGACCACAACCTCTCTGCGAAAAGGACATACAAAGTGAAAACAAAGCACTGATTACATAGCAGACAAATTTTAAAAACTCTATATGCACATGTATATAAACACATTAATAATACCAGAATGATTTTTTTTTAATTTTCACTGAGCTTTTCAGTACAAAGGAATCACACAGAAATGGTTGACTGGGGAAGACTTGTGCTGTTTTTCCTCTGTTGATTTGTTAAACTCATCTCAGTCAGGGGTAAAAGCACATTTATTCGGGAGTGGCTTTACTGAGAGCAGTCAGTTTTCCTACCGACGTGAACCATGTAGGGAGAAGAATGAAATCCTGAATAGTAGCATTTGCTGCTTTGAAAACAAACTTAAAATAGACAAAGACAGCTTTTAAATTTTCTTGTACTATTTCATTTATTTTTCTTTTATTTCTTTTTTCTCTTCTTTTTTTTTTCCTTTGTAGAATATTGCTGTTCACAGCAAAAAAGTTTCCTCTCACCACATAATGCCTGCATGAAGTACATTGCATCCACTCTGCTTTGTTTTGCAGCTTAAGTGTCAAGTAAAGGATTTCCAAAGCTCTTCAAAAATTTTAAAATTTAAATCTCATTAGACCCCACTGAAATTTTGAAAGAACAACACAATTGTTATTGAACAGGGCAACGTAGAAGTGTCTTTTCATCTAGAGGTCATCCTAGGAAGCAGCCATGAAAAGTATTCACTGTTCAAGGGAAAAAACATATATCTGTGTGGAGTTCTAAAAGCAACCAAAGATAACAATAACAGCACAGAAAACCTTTCCCCTGTGTTTTTGGAATTTTGGGTGAAGACAGAAATTTGAGGTTGCCTTAGGAATTCCATTGAGGAAGACGTGTGCCATTTAGTACACATAAACTAGCATAATTCCTTTCACTATGGTAAGCTCAGGGTTTTGTTGTTGTTGTTTCATTTTTTTTGTTTTGGGGTTTTTTGGGGGAGGCTGGTGTGGTTTTTTTGGTTTGTTTGTTTTGTTTTGTCTTGGGTTTGGGGTTTTTTTTTGGGGGTGGGTTTGTTGGTGGTGGTGGTGATTTGGTTTGGTTTCATTTGCTTTTGGGGCTTTTTTTTGCTATGAGTAGGCCCTATAGCTTTACCCAGCAGAAGAAGCTACTGACCTAATACAACTCAGTTCTGTGGTGCTGGGATGAAACCAATAGATACTGTCTTCTAAAGCAAAAACTTCTATACATGGGAGAAAGCAAAATAAGAGGACCAAAAGAGCCTCTTACATGCAAAAGTATCACACTGTGTCTCCTGGGAGATTGAACAGCAGTGGCAAAGAACAGACCCTGCAGCAAGTGGTTTCCAAATAACTAATTTAGCAGAAAGCTATGAGTTTACCAGCAGTCTCTGTGGAAATGGGCTAAACCCCTTGTAGCGCAGGTTTGCTGCTTACTCAGGGAACTGTACCTGTGGAGCACAATACCCTATATCCCAAGACTTTGCAAATGAAAAATTTTCTTCACTCCTGAGCTGTGTCATTACCTTCGTAGGTAGATTTATCCCCATGCCTTTTCTGAACCACTGACATATTGAATACCTTTTGAAATTACTATGCCGGTTTTCCCATGAGCAAAACAAATGTGTTAAAATATCAGACTTGACCAAAGAACAGTGGTTTCATTTTGTGAAAACCCTCTGTGGAACTTGAATGTATTTTGTAGTACACTGGCATGCAAACAAAAGCTTTCCCATTTATTTTCTATCACTGGAATGGTATTGAATTATCACTTTTTAAACTGACACAAAAATTCCTACTTCATGATTACAATGGGAGGTGATGGCTGGGACATTGTCCAAAGATTCCAGTTCAAATCCCCCATATGCCTGGTTTCCCAACACTTACAGTGCTGGAGAATTTGTCACCTCATTTTTCCTCTCACAATATGATTACTTTCAAAAGTAATGAACTTTGCTGAAATATTTTTAACTTTGACAAAACAGTATGTTTCAGCAAATTAGAGTTTCACCAAGTAAGTTTCAACTGGCTCTAAGAAACATACATATACTGATCACCACTCGAGGTGCCCTGATGGTTAAAACTTTTGCATAGTGTTGAAAAACAACAGCAGATTTCTGTCTAAAAGTTAGAAATATACTTTCTATTTTGTATACATAAAATCTTTTCTCTGGAACAAGATGCAATGCAATTGCTGCCATGCTCTGTGTATGGTGATTAAGCAGTGGCTTTGTTACTATGACTTAGTTAAACAATATGATAAATGTTGTCAAAAATATTGAAGTGAACCTTAAATTACTTTGAAGTAGTCCACTGGCTTATGCAAATGCAAAAGCTTTGTGTTGCTACTCAGTCTAAATTGCCCAGCTCTGTATTTATACCTCATATGTCTGATGTGATACAGATGACCGACCAACAGGTTGAATGATTAATGCCACCTTCTGGATTTTTACTAAGTGGGGTTCTAGAGGGAGTAGAGATTAAGAGTGGGAAATGAGAAGTTTAATGGTCTTTAAGATTCCTCTCTCTTCTTTCAGTAGACCTGCCATAAAGCTAGGAACTGGCATTCAGAGTTATCCAACGTCAACACCGGAAACTCTTTTTACATTTCAATCATGCCTACAAGCTTTAAGGGACCTGAAGAAAACTGCACTCTAAATGCCATGCCAAAGAGGAAGGATGTAAAGGTTGGCTTCTTATGGGGTAAGGATACTTTCTGGATGAAATCTTCCACTTGGCCTAGGAATCCACCTTGTCTTATGACCCCTATGGTAAATCTTCTTGAGTTGTCGGAAGCTCCAGTCCAATCCAGCTGTGTTATTCTTGGTTACACAGTAGTTTATAAGTCCTGTGTACCTGTAAATTGAGAAAGAATGAAAACAGTTTTTACACTGTCAAAAGCATGGAATGAAATCACCACCCAATTTCCAGTCAAATGAATGAGTGAATGATGATGGGGTGAAATTCCACAGCCAGACTTGGAAAGCAAAATCTGTGTCACTCACACAAAGTAATGTAGTAATATAACCAACAAATTCCAATTACTTTCCAATGCTTTATTCAAGAAATTGATATTCATGACATAGTATCTTGATATACAAAGTAGAAGGTCAAATTACAAAGCTTGTTATAACATTTCTTGATTTGTGTACTATCTTTCTTTGTTTCTGTGGGCCTGAGTCTACAAACTTGTGCCCTAACCAAATCATGAACCTCTTCCAACCTCCGATGAACAAGCTATGCTGTTTTCTGTGATCACAGCTTGAAGCAGTATTAAAAAGATCAGTGAACAATCAGCTCTGTTGGGTAAAACAAAATGCCTTCTGGAAGGTAGACTGGGCAGGAGGTGACAGGTGGAAACCATGAGGAAATTAAGGGCTGAGGAGCAGAAATATAACAGTTCCTTAACTGACATCACAGCTGTGGAGAGGCAGTCCTTGATCCATTTCCAGTGGAACCAGTTTACTGCAGCTAATTCTTGCCAAACAGCATTTGGTTGTCATTGCATTGAAATGGGCCAGGAGTAACCTGAGACCTCGTCAATGACAGTCAAGTTCCAGCTGAAATATTGAGGAGCAGCCCAGGGCCAGGCAGTACTTCTACGACTGCAATAACCAACATGTGCCTTGCAAATCACAGAATCACAGAATCACCAGGTTGGAAGAGACCTTCAAGATCATCGAGTCCAACCCATGTCCCAACACCTCAACTAAACTAAACCATGGTTCAGGTCGCCGCATCCAATCTCTTTTCAAACACGTTCAGGGATAGTAATTCTACCACCTCCTCGGGTAGACCATTCTAATATTTTATCACTCTTTCTGTAAAAAACTTTTTCATAATATCCAACCTATATTTTACTTGGCGCAACTTAATACTGTGTCCTCTTGTTCTGTCAGTTGTTGCCTGGAAAAAGAGACCAACCCCCACCTCACTACAACCACATTTCAAGAAGTTGTAGAGAGTGTTAAGGTTGCCTCTGAGTCTTAGTGAAGGCATCCTTGTATGATGAGTAGGGTAGAAGATCATGGAATATCATAGATTGAAAAAGACCTCCAAGATTATCACATCTAACCATTTACCCAGCACTGCCAAATTCACCACTAAACCGTGCCCCTAAGTGCCACATCTACATGTCTTTAAACAGCTCCAGGAATGGTGACTCACCTGCTCCCCTGGGCAGACTGATCCAATGCATGAAACCTGTAGCAATCTAAGAACTCAGTAACCTGGGGCTGTGTCATAAACTGTGTGAACATGGAAGTAGCAAGCCTCTAGTATTTCGATAAATGAACATAAGGATCAGAGGCTTTTCAAGATAAGGTCATGGACTTGGGTCTGGGCCAAACGTACAATAGAGTCATGACCCACAGGCTCCCCAAGAGTGCAAATGGAAGGAAATTATCTTACTTTACCAAATTGAATAGTGGAATGCAACACATTGCATCAGACTCATGAGACCAGAAAACATATTGGAAGGATTGTTTTTATTTTTCCCCATTGGAAAGATGAACAGTCTTCTCAGATTGTTGACATCACTTATTGCTAATTAGGTTAGGATGACAAATTGTTTTGCACCAATCTTAGACTAAAATAGCATAGGAACATGTTTGCTGAGTCCTCAGCAATCACTTAGAAATAGAAACAGTGATGTCACATGGATCAAGCTCTAGGTATGTTGTTTTCTGGCCAAACCAACAAAAGCTGTGTTTACTTGACAGATTAGCACACACGCTCATATCAAAAAATGTATCAAATCCAATAGAACCATGCTGAATCTAATTTGTGTCCACTGAGCAATAAAGTTGCCAAGGAAACTGCCCAAAACTTGACCAAATACCACTACTAATCCAAGACACCAGTTTCTTTCAGGTGAAATTGAAGAAACACAAATGGAAAATGTAAGATTGCCTTTTGTTTAACTTCTTGCAGACAATGAAGGCTGAGAAAAATCTCTCTTAAAGCCTGTAAATGTGTATTAAGTTTATTACCCATAATTAGTGGCCATGAATCCTTTTTCTGTGATGAATGCCCAGGTGAATTTCAATAGTTTAGTTTTTTTAGTTGTTAAAGGCAAAAAGTTTCAGTGCTGCTGTCTGCAAGAGTTATGTGATACAGATTCTATAGCAGATGCTGTGTCCCAAGGTGTGCTGTGTCCCAAGATATACTGAGGCAATCTTCACAGAAACACTTTGAAAATTGCAATTGCATTGCAGGAACTTTGTAAGGAACTGAGTTATATATCAGAGTATTGCAATATAGAATTTCAATTAGAACGTATTATAGTCAGGTAAAATTTACATCAACCTGTAGTTTAGTGAGGCGAAGTTATTGGTGTGCTTTTTAAAATTATATGTTACCAGTATAGTTTAGAAAAGTTTGGTCAGCACCTGCATGGTAACACAAATTCAATCTTAAGAATAACAAACGGATCAAGAAAATTTCTATTTGGTTAGGAATATTTTCTATATTTTTAATAAAGTTCAGATCTGTGTCATTATAACACTCAGGTCTTGCCATGACAGCTGTTCTTTTAAACATCTGTAGCTGCCATGCTTTGTGAAAACTGACCACTGGATTTCGTTTTGGAATGCAGAGAGAAATGTGTTACACGTGCAAAATCAATGTTAACAGAAACCAAGCAGTCACTTCTCAGAAAGGCAGTTAAATTGCATCATATCAGATTTGTGCTGGACTGACCAGTTCTGTCTCACAGTCAAGCACTGATGTGGTGGTTATAAGGATTAATGGTACTAGAAGGCTGCACTCAGGTGTTACTGGTAACACGTCTTCTATTTGTGACTATTTACTATAGAAAGTACAGTTCCGTGGTTTGAATGATCTGTACATATATAGTAGTTGAGTGTATGTCACTTGGGTGTGAAACAGTGTGATGGGTCCCTTCTCTGCCAATTCAGAGATTGTGTGAGTTGTTCCCAACCCAAGCTTTACGAACTCATCTGTTTAATGCAAGGTGCAACAGTTTGCTCACAGCTCTACAGATCCCTGTTTCAATCCATGGTATGTCAATGAAAATGCTGGATGTCAGTTTTCCTATTACTGTCTTTTGCCTAACATTGTTAGATCAGTTCAAGGCTGGTCTGAATATCATGGAATCATAGAATGGTTTGGATTGGCAGGGACCTTAGAGATCTTCTGGTTCCAAGGCCCTTGCTATGGGCAGAGACACATTCTACTAGACCAGGCTGCTCAGAGCTCCATCCAAACTAGCCTTGAAAAGGTCAAGAAATATGCTGGAGTATCTTCAGCTCTTCAGTTAATCAGTAATAAAATATGTCTCATATTTAAATCATTGAACTGCTTCACTTTTGCCCTACT
Source organism: Ifrita kowaldi (assembly GCA_013398055.1). NCBI lineage: Eukaryota > Metazoa > Chordata > Aves > Passeriformes > Cinclosomatidae > Ifrita > Ifrita kowaldi. The sequence goes on from VZRS01006125.1 coordinate 668,309, forward strand.
TTATAGCTTTTAAAATATTTAATCTTCTTAAAATTCCTTTCTTACCAGTGGTTTAAGTTTCTCCTTATCTCCCAACTTGAACAGTGCTAGATAGCAGAGACATGCTACTGTGCTATGTCTTTTTCTAAAACTTAGGTACAGATCCTGCTTTTCTCATCCTGTCACTGTATTTTTTTTTTTTAATGAATGAAAGAGGTAACAAATTTGCACAAAAATAAATGCAGCAGAGACATTCCAGGAAAGTAATTTGTTTTCCTGCAGGAGTATTCTTTTGAAAGTTATGTTAGATCAGAAAAATGCAATGTTTATCTCTCTAGAGCTTTGGGTATGACATTTTTTCCATGCTTATATCTCTAACATATTTTCATCTCACACCTGTCCCTGGCATCAGATTACTTCCTGCTCCAGAGACCACTGAGTGATACCTTCCATGTTCTTATTAGGTGATCAGGTCTCAGCTTGCTCCTAACAGCCAGAAAGACAGCGCTGGTGCTACTATATGAACAATAAATTTTACTTATGACCACTGTCTTGTGTGAAGAAGAGCATGTTCCTACACTTCTGACAAAGCCAGTCGCTATCAAAGAGCATAAAAACTAACAATGAGAATAAAAAGAACTGGAGTTATTTCGCAGAGCTTTATAGATAATTTTAAATTCTGCTTTTTGCATACAGTTAACTGCAACTTCAGCAGGTCAGTCCCACGTCTGCTCCATCCAGTCCAAAGTAATATACCACTCTTATTTAAACAACCTGAACTTCTTTCTATCTCCTTTCCCTTCCCTCAAGAGGCAACTCTCCATCATTTTACACCAGAAGCCCTTTCGAATGCCAGTCACAGGTTCACTGATTTGGCTGAAAAACTGGTAGTGCTATGCTACTTGGTTGTCTTCTCTTTCTGCATCATATTTTCTTATAGGACCATGCATACATAAGATTTGAATTTAACCAATATTCCAACTTGAAACAAAGTATGACTTCAGAGCGGAATAACTGCAGATGACACTCAGTGAAAGACCACTCCAGCCTGTACCTCTCCAGTATAGATTATAAATATTAGATTACAGATACAGTAGGACAGAGTGAAAAGTTTTATTTTAAGAAAAAGAAGAGTTGGAAAGAAAATTTAAATGAGTTTACTTATATCTGGATGCTGGATTTTTGTTGGTGATACACAGTTCCTCTCTTTTAGGTAGAAGCAGGTTATCTGAACAATGTCCAGAAATTGAATGAGACACTGCCTATTCTCACTCTCACTCAGCAATTTGCTCAGTATAACCTGGTCTCACTCCCTCATTTACTTGCTAATCTCTTATTTCATCAAGTCTATTATTGGACTGTCTTCTCAGTCCACAGGTAGAAATCAGCTTCACAAAGAGTCATAGTCATAGACAGTGCTCCTCTTCTGCAGAACATTAATGACCTTGAAACTCTACAGGCAGGTGGCATCACACTGGTCATTAATCCACTTCTGGCAAAGCCAGCTGCAAAAGGTCACTTGAGTTCACCTGGCCAACTTTGCCAGAAGTGTGTTAAAGAGAAGTGTTCCTGCCTGCTGGCAGAGAAATGAGGGCAGTAACCTTCAGGTGGTAGACAGTGACAGGGAGCCAGAACTCCTAAAGTCTTCAGCTGGCAAGGCCAGTGCATGTAAAACTTCTGCATGTGGCTCTGTGCAACCCCGAATCTCTTCAGTGGAGTTACTTGGCTCTCATCAGTACATCTCCAGTTTGACCTGTAGACCTTTTAGTTGTATTGTAAAGTAAACAAATTACTTGTGACTACTGCAATTGTAGCACTGAATAACAGTGATAACAGTCAGATTAGTCATAAGAGTTATTCATATCATAGTGAGAGAATATCAATGGGCAAATTTTAAAAACTCCAAAGTTTGTTTTGGATGAAGCTTTTATAAGAACAGTCTTTGTTCTGAGATTTCTGGTGTTTTCAGTTTCCACTTGACCTATTTTTCTTAACTTGCTCTCTGAACAAAAATTATTGAGATTGAGACCTACTAACAGAACAACAGAGTTTAAACCACATAGCTTTACTCTTCAGCAGCTGCTGCCATATGATGACAGCATTAAAACCAATAGGAAGGTCTTCAAATAAATCCGTTCCGTAACATATCTAGAAATTGCTAACAAGACTGTAATTATTTAACACATGCTTTATTTTGAAACACTCCTTCAGATGAAATTGGAGAGGCTTACACCTGTAATACAAATACAGAGTATTTTCAAAGTGTTGGGCTTCTACATTGCTTAAGGTTCATAGAAAAGCTATTATTTGCTTCTCCAAGCCTGTATATGCAGAAAACAAAGGTATTTCCTTTACTCAACTAGGCGCTAGATAATTAAATAGACTAATTTGACTAATTTAATTAGTTACTATAAAATATATGCATTACAACATGCCACCTGTCCTCTGCCCTTGTTGCAGAGTATTCAGTAAAATTAGCAATTCTTTTTCTGTAAACTTTGCCACATGTGTTCATAAATATGAACGTTTACTTTCTTCTTTATGTGAGTTCTCCAGCTCATCTGCTAGGCAGCCATGATTTTTCAGGACAGTGAATTAGAATAACTGTTAGAAAAGGACACATGTTCTTGAGCCAAATGCATAACAATGCTGTTGCCTAACAAGCTAATATACCAAAAAGAAGTGATAGGCTTGGTGGGGGACTCATGGGGATGCAGTTCCATGGAGTGTAGTAGTCAGATTGGATGTATGTAGCAATCTTTTCTGACAGAAAGCAGAATACAGCTCCACAAGTTCTTAGAATGAAAAGAGCGAAGATCCATCCCCAACTCAAGGTTTTGCAATTGTCTGCACTCTCTAACCTTGCTCCAGCAATCAGCCCAGTGGAAGGTGGTCAAAACAGCTCAGATAAAATCAGCTTAAAGCCAGTATTTGCTTATGATGGATGAGGAACAGAAAAAAAGAAAAGTCATTTGCCTGATCTAAGGTTTTTGCATTTCCCTTTGTATCAAACCAAAACCAGGGCCCCAGTTCAACAGAGTACCCTTCAAGAAGAGTCTTAGAGCCTCTAACCATTAACATTCTTTCTTTCTCTCCTCCCACACCCTTGGCTTCCTCTGTAGCCAGCAGGGTTTGAATGACCTGGAAGGCCATGGACATTTTCTGCTGGAGTGGGCCCCAAATTTTGAAATATATTTATGCAAGAGTATCAATCATGTAATTCAATAGAGGTCAAATACCTTGCAAGTTTTTTTAATTTCTTTTTTTTGTGTTTCCATATAATTGAAAGAATATGTTTGCTAACTTTACTAAATCACTCATTCTAGCACACAGCAGTATGTTACAGTATTAAGGCCATCTGTATTTGTGTGTATTCCATACCAAGGAATGTCATGTTCAGAGTTAAATTCTAATGTAAATGCCAGAGTTTAGATCCTATGAATAATCCAGCATGTCTAGGCAACATGTTTCTCCTGAATTATCTCACCACACAGTATCCTTCAAACAATACTATATTGTGTTGTACAATATAGTATATTGTTCTACATCTTTATATGAAAATATATTACTTAAAAATTTTTATTGCTTTCCTTCTTTCCAAGTTACACTTACTTAATAGTTCATAATACACTTACCATAACCTATCTATTAGCTAAGGCAAATATTTACAAAACTGGATTGCTAAAATGACCCTGTTATGTAGACGGTGCCTTATTTGCAAAGCTCTAAACTTCTACAGCTGCCACAGGAATAATTTTTTTACATATTAGTGGAATAGGCAATGAACCTCAAGATATGTGTTAGACACAAGTCTTGCAATGAATTACCAAATGAGGTCTCATGCTACATGCCATTACACCCAATATCCGTATTTTTTTTGACATTTAAAATCCATGGGTATGTTACCTGAAGTTTCCTTCAAAAAGTTTTCAGAACTACTTTAATCTAACACTGTATCTGTAACTCTACTTTGGGAAAGAAATTCTGTGACAGATCTTATATCAAAGCCAGACAATTTAGGATTGCCTCAAAAGAAATTAAAGTAGTGCCTTTCCATAGGGAGAAATTCAAATGCAAACATAGCTTTGGAGTTTTTTTAAGAAGCTGAGGCATGATATTAAACCCCACTTTTTATGCCAATCCCCCACCATTTAATTCCTATGGTGGAGGTCTATTTTTTGCAACCACTTTAGCGAATTTTTATTTCAACCTTTTAAGGGATATATGTGTACCCCACAGGCATTGCTTTATGGCAGGTTCCCAAATCACAGTGGGAAAAGAGCCAGGGCTTAAACAATACCCATCTACATTTAGGGAGGAAATAAAAAAGGGATCTGTGCAGTTGCATAATCAGATAATATGACTGAAGAACAAGAGCCACACTCGTTGATGGCATCATTTTTCTAACTTCCTCTTACCTGACTAAATCAGCACCTCGCAACAAGAAAGAAAAATATAGAGCACAGCTCATTAGGTTTCTATCCCAGTCCCCGGATCTGAAGGCAGCTGTAATGTTTAGACATACAGAGTTAAAATAAAGGAAGCCTTGTGTGTAGAGCTTAGACACTGACAAAAGCCAGCAAGTTCACAACATATTTGAAGCAAATTAATTCTACCTTTTGTTCAGTGAAAATTTTGACATTCTGCTTCTGGTTATTGCACACTTGAATTGTAATATTTTTTTGCAATTTCAGTAGAGGTTCAGATGCCTAAATCAAGAAAAATACAGAATGAAAATATGACCTTTGGTCCAAGATTTTTAGGATCTAAATACAAAAAAAGCAAACTATGAAGAACAAAGACGAACAATGAAACAACGGGATAGATATTAGTCATCCTTGTAGACAATGCTCTCAGTGCTTGAGCTGCCAAGCTTTTGTAGGTATTGGGATAAAACAGGAGGGATTTGAGGCAATGAAGCTATATTTTTACACTGTAAATCTCATTTAATCCTGGCTTAATCAGTAAGGAAAGACTTTTTGAAATCTTATACAAAAATGAAAACAATGATCTCTTCCTACTAGAGTTTACATAAGCCTCATTTAAGTGCCTGATATTTTACTTCTCTGACTGGAAAACTCTGTGTTATATATTTTAGATTGAACTGTTCTGTTTAATGATACATTTGAAGGGACAATAAGACACACAAGGAGAATTGTTTCTGTCTAACGTTTTGTAAGGTTTTCCAGTAGTCGTCAGCAGCTCTTTAAAGTTCAGTCCAGGTTAAAAGTCATATAGCTCCTTTCAGTGTTGAAAGGAAGGCAAATCCCCATGCCAGGGCAGAAATTACTTGCTCAGATGTACAATTGACTTATCTCCACCCAAATATTTCAGTGCCTGGAGGCTTACTACAGATGTTCTCTTTTTGTTCATTGAATATTTTGCAGCCAAGGCACTCATTCGGCTGCAGGAAGAAATTACCAGTCCGTGAAGAGGACACAGAAAAAAATCAGGCTGTAGTAAAGAAAAAATCCTAAACTGACTCATGACTGTAGCTCGCAGAACCCAAATAAATTTTAGTCTGGTGAAGGGATCTTAACTGCACACTGGAATCCCATTAGTGACTGGACTACTGATGGATTAACATAAGATTCAATTCTGCTCTTGCACATCTTTTTCTGAATTGTAAGAGACTTCTATAGAAATTAAACAGGTAAAAAGATGTTAACAAATATTCTAAGTATTTAGTTTGGTCATGCCAAATAAAAGAAAAATGACCATTTTCTAGAATGTGTGCTGGTTTTAAAGACCCTGTAAATAATTTATTCTCTTACATCGGAAGTAGGCAGTGGGATGACACTAACACATATAGCCAGACAGGAAGTGTGTACTTTCAATTTCAGATGAGCTCCACTGATTGTTGAAAAGAGAGAAGGCTTTAAATATATCATGAGTCCATTCTTTTATTGCATTGATCCTTGAGGCTCATAAGAAGCGATCTCCTGGGTCTCCTAGGATCAAAGAGTTGTCCTTCTGTTAACAGCTGCCAGAGCTATCAGGATCAACAGGAGTACAGCAGCAACCTTGTCATCTTCTCACATAAAAATGAGGAAAATTAAACTATCCTAGTAGTAAAGGATTATGAAAGATTGGATACATTTTCTGTCCTGGTTGGTTTTTTGTGGGGTTTTGTTTGTTTGTTTTTTTCATGGGAATGAAACAACATTTGGGATACATCTTTATTTGGATACTTCTACATTTGGATACTTCCTCATGAGGAGAAGTGGAGGGGCAGGCCTCAATGTCCGCTCTGGTGACCAGTGACAGGACACAAGGGAATGGCCTGCAGCTGTGTCATGGGAGGGTTAGGTTGGATATTAGATAAAAGTTCTTCCCCCAGAGGGTGGTTGGGCACTGGAACAGGCTCCCAGGGAAGTGGTCACAGCACCAAGCCTGACAGAGTTCAAGAAGTGTTTGGACAATGCTCTCAGGCACATGGTGTGACTCTTGGGGCTGTCCTGTGCAGGGCCAGGAGATGGCCTTTGATGGTCCTTGCGGGTCCCTTTCATGACAGGATACTCTGTGATTCTACATGTCAGGTTGAAACAATGTGCAATGCAATCTTACTTTTTTTTTCATAACTGGTGTTTGTATTGGCTAGCGTTTTTCCCTCTCTGTGTTACAATTCTTGACATCATGTTGTAATTTTGGGTAGAAGGGCCAAATGTTCTAGCAGCCAGTTTAATGTTGTGTGTTATTGAGATACAGTGAGGGTTTGGCCAGGAATTGCAGTTCCTAGATTCTCTTCTAATTCTTTTGGTGTAAATTACCAGGGCAGATTGGAAAACAGGGCAGACCTAACCAGCCAAAAACAACATAAAAAATTAATTTAAAGAAAAGACTGCTTTTTACATACATGAAAATCAGGGAAACTTCTGAAAGATATGGTATTTCATTAATTTGATTTAGGACTAAACACTCAGTGCTGTAGTATTCCTTTCTTACATGCCTGTATCCTTCAATCTATTGCTAGCTATATATATTGCATACCTCTTGACAGTAAAGAACTGCTTTCATTACAAACATATTTAATATTTTCCAAGGTTCTGGGAGAGGATCTAAACTCCTCTTTCAAATTGTTTTCATAGATATAACACTATTTTAGAAAGTGGTACCTCCTTAATTTTTATTAGTTTATTAATTTTATAATTTATTATTAGGATATAGAATAAAGTGCTTCTAACAAAATCTCAATTATCAACAGAAAAAAATACTAAAATGTAAAAATGCTTGCTTTTAACTATAGCCTCCATCTTAACCTGGGAAGCCTGCAGGTTTACATTCCTAGTCTTGCTTTTTTTTTTTTAGAAGTGTGAAAATTCTTGTGTGAGTAGTTTTTTCAGGCCCTTGTTCTCCTCCCAGAACAGACAGCTGGTGCTGGTCCTGCTGCTCCATTTAAAAAAGCCATCACACTTCCATGACCTCATACTAAGTTTTTGCTGTTTCTTCCTCTGTGCCTCATGAGGCTAGGCTAATGTCAAGAACTACAGCCAAGAACCTCTTAATATTCAGTTGCAACATCTATCCTCTTAGCTTGTAGATTTCCTCTCACTTCCAAAATTTCTCCCAGATAAACTATTGTTCCAAATTCCATATGCTGCCTTAATTTTGAGCATACGAGTAAAGTCGCTAGGTTCAAGTTCTATTACTTATGGCAGTTGTGAAGCATGGTTTAAACAAAACCAGCACTATGGACTCTTTGTACCCCTTTTGCCCAGTTCCAGCCATTCCGGGATACCAAGGATCAAGTTTCTCCTCATTCAACATTTTCCAGAAAATAAGGAGAAAATTAATGTTTTCATAAACTTATGTGTTTGTGCATTCATCTTCAGCACAGATGTCAGTTTCTCATGCTACTGTGCTATTTTTTGAAGCAATTATACTACAAAACAAAAAGATTTTAGTTACTCGACGGAGCTGAATACCATATGGGGACAAAGTGAATCTCCTTGCAGTGAAGAAAAAATAGTAATTTATGCCACAGTAACTTTTTTTTTTCCAGTAATAACTTAGGGCAGATGCAGTAACTTGTATTCTGTTTTCCCTTACTTTGTGTTAATTTTCTATTTGAAAAAAATTATTTGGAAACAAGTTAAATAAACACGTTGATCAGCCAGGAGGGTTTCAGTGTTTCTGCTGACACTGGCACACAGAAGAAAAATGGAAAAACTAAATAAGGCTTGACTCTTACTGAAGCAGCACAAAGTAATAAAAGTTTTCTCCAGTACAGTGTTTGGCATATACACAAATCACAGAACCACAGAACAGGCTGAGTCAGAAGGGACCCAGAAGGGTCCTAAGTGTATGGCCCATACAGGGATCAAATCCATGAGCTTGGTGTTATCAGCAGCATGCTCTGACCAGCTGAGCTGGGAAGGACAATGTGTTCATCCATATATACTGTGGAGAACCATGATTTCAGCTACAGACACTGATTTTACACAGAAAGAAGACAGCTAAGAGTTAGTGGCAATGAAAATTTTATTCTCCAATATTTTGCTTCTTTTCCTTTGTCTCAAAGTGCTTTGAGATCAGCAAGCTCAAACATGAAGTGGAAACAGGATTTGCTCTGTGCATTGTAATAGTAGACAAGTTACTACAATACCACTGGACCACACCGAGAAGAGAAAGCTAAAATCATGGCAGTTTCATTTGTGACAAGGTAAATGTCTTCACTGATTAACAGATTGACACAATCAATCTTATTCCACTGTAGAGCAAAGAGAAACACATAAGCAATGTCCCCATCTGCTCTTGCCTCCCTGACAAAGACTATGGGCTGTGCACATTCGTTTCCACTCAGCCTTCATACTTTTCTGTCCTCTGATCTGATTTCAGGTCTTTACAGTGCAAAATAGTTAAGTCTTGAGCTTGACATGGTTGTTAGTGAAAACATATCCTGATTCAAGTTGTTTACATTAAGCTGTCAGAAAATACTTAATATCATGGTTAATTTGTAAGCTGTTTGGAACAGTGATTACTCCTATTTCAGTGTGCCAGAAATTCATAATAGGATATTCTATCTTTGAAAACTGCATCTCTGACTTTTTGAATTAGAGGGAAGGCACACACCTCTCAAAAAAAGCTTTATTTCACCTTCCAAGTCATTAATATGCTGTATGAAATTTTCATGTCTTTTGGAAACATATTCACATATTAAAGCATGTCTGTTACCTCTTTTTGACCAAAATTCCTCCTCCACACACCCCCTAACAGCTCTTCCTAGAACAGCTCTCCACCACTGCAGGGATCTCAGGCTGCCTGCCATGAGAGTGTTACATAAATATATAAATATATTAGTACACTTCTCCTGTACACTCTGCAAAACAACAAAAAACTAATAAACAGATACTACTATTGACTTTTGCAATAAAACTTTCCCCCATGCTCATTCCCCTTACCATCACCAGATTACAGAGATGTGTTTTGCTGGAAATTACTTTGAGAGGATCTGTTCTTAAAAGTTATTGTGCAGCAGATACACATGAACTGAAGAGAACATTAACAACTTTGTTCTTGATGAATTGTTTTACAGTGTCCAGAAACTCATTCTCCATCATCTATACATTTATTTTTCAGCATGCTCCCTGGGAGGTCGACTGCCTGTAATTGTATACGTCCCTGTTTATCTTGTTAGCCAACATGCATTTTAAATCTGTAGCAAGTCAGACTAAATTTGTCAGAGTGGTTGAGATATCAATATTATCAAGGGTTTGGGTGAGTTGTCTAAGCATAGATACCTAGCAACACTTACCAAAGTATTTGAATTATCTACACGACTTTGGCAGATATGCATCAAGACCTCAAAAGACTTTCCAGCCTTTTTATTTACTGAGGCAGCTAATATCCATTTGATATATAAAATAACACTCGATACCTGTGTATGGGCAGTTTATTCACTTCTTGCATGTCCACAGATAAATATGGAAGCTTGGACACAGTGTGCACGTAGATATTTTTCTGTAAGCATCTGAGGTTTCTTAACCTTGAAGTGAAACCCCGACAAAATTTCTATAAATTTCACAAAAATATTTTGCTGTCTAGAGGGCAGGTTAAAGCATCACCTCTATCTAGACCGGGGTGCAGGGAAGAAATATAGCAAATGATCCACCTTCCTGTGTGGATTATCTGCTGTCATGTTAAGGATAGATCATATAACCATAAAATCATGGAATTACAGACTCACTTGGGCTGAAAGTGACCTTAAGGATCATTGCGTTCCAACCCCGCTGCTGTGGGCAGGGACACCTTCCACTAGACCAGGTTGCTCACTGATGTCTGTCAGGACTTTGAGCCATTGATCGCTACCCTCTGGATGCAACCATCCAGCCAATTCCTTACCCACCTAGCAGAACACGCATTGAATCCATCTCCCTCCAATTTAGAGAGAGGGATGTTGTGGTGGATGGGCTTTACAGGAGCCCAGACAAATGACATCTGTAGTGCTTCATTATTCACTAATGTTGTCACTCTCTTGTAGAAACCCACTAGGCTGGTCAGGCAGGACTTGCCCCTGGTGAAGCATTCCTGGCTGTCTCAAATCACCTCCCTTTCTTTCCTGTGCCTTAGCACAGTTTCTAGGAGGATCTGTTCCATGATCTTCCCAGGCACAGAGGTGAGGATGACGGGCTGGTTGTTCCCAGGGATCCTCCTTTCTACCCTTTTTAAAGGTAGGTACAATGTTTCCCTTTTCCAGTCACCTGGGACTTTACCTGTCTACCATGACTTTTCAAATATCACAGAGAGTGTCTTCGCAACTACATCAGCCAACTCCCTCAGAACTCTGGGATGCATCTCATCAGGTCCCACAGACTTACATACGTTCCTGTTCCTCGCTGTCATAAACCCAATCTTTACTTAGAGTGGGAAGCATTTTGTCCCCACAGTCTCTATCCTGTTTTTCACCCATTTGAGTGGTGTAGGAAGAGAGTTTTCTAATATAACCTTAACAGCAAAATGAACACTACAGTACTTAAGTAGGGACTTAAGTTACTAATACAGCCTTAATACAACACAGTTAACAAACCAATTAATCATAACTTCTCTAAAGCCCTGTCCTCCTTAGCCTATTTTTCGTAGCACTAGTAGCAAATCATTGATCCCAAATGAGAAAGTCCTAAATGCATTCACAAATATATTTATGTCAATTCAGAGCCCAACCTGTTATTTCAGTCTGAGTATTTTCTTAATTTCTAGGCTTAAATGCTTGAAGGGAATATGGAATTAGTGACCTCACAAAGTCTTTTGCAGATTACATGTCTGTAGTTCTTCACTTAGGCTGCTATGATCATCAAAGGACCCCATTTTATTCAACTCTTTCTGAGCTGAGCATATATCAAGAAACTATTTTGAGGGTGTTTTCCTTTGCTGTCCTATCCTTATTTCCTTCCTTTTCTCTCTTCAGAACTGCTTTCAGACTACTGGAATACCTACAGATTATCACCCAGCCTCCCTTCACAAAAATGCCTTAACTTCAGTTTATGTCACAATTTGAAAAATCTGCATCTTGGCTATGAATATGTTTGTCTGTATGAAATTATTTCACCTCTCGTGACTTAAAAACGGGCAGAAAACTAAGAATATGTATAATGACAATTCTGCATGTGTTATTTGCTTTAGTCTTTCAAGGCAGTTTGAATGATTTTAACATGCACTCAGGTAGTGCATTTTCTAACAAATTTAAGACTTGTAAAATCCATTTACATTTCTTGCTGTAAGTCCAAAATTCTACCCAGGTTAAGCTTTGGCTCTCAAAGTGTTCTGCATAGCCAAAGGGTGACTGGGGAACCATATTACACAATTTGAAGTTTGATATTGTGATCCAAGGGAGCAAAAAAACCATTTAAGCGCTAGTTGAGATAATCTAGCAAAACAACAGGACACTATTTCACCAGCTTCCTGTTTCAATTACTTGAAGATAAATGGTTCATTATTATAAGGAAAAGTTGCCATTCAGAGCAAAAAGCGATCTTCAAGTTCTCCATCTCTGCCAGGTTTTTTATTGGGCAGTGAATCACATGTATAACTTAATCCTTACCCACACAGCGTTACTAAGAAGCTTGGGGATTTTTTTGAAGTTTCAGGTTCAGATAACAGCCAAAAAATTTATGTATCTCCTTAACTATTTCCCCATCTATGTTCCTGAGTTTGTAATTCCCTCATTGAGGAACTGTAGGTAATGAAAATGGGATTCTTTTTATGTGCGTGTACTGTTTGTTCTTTAAATGCTTATTAGTAGCTGTTTGCTACTCAAAGGTAAGGCTGACTTTACCCTGCTTTTATCTCTCTTCCTTTTCACAGCAGGTGTTACATTATGATCCCCTTTAGCTGTTTCATATAATTTGTTCCCACTATTCTCCATACCAAAAGTGGTGACTTCACATTTTCTTTGCTCTGTTACACTCTCAGAAATGGTCCTTGCACATTCTGGGGCTGAAGGGACATATTTTGCCTGGATAAAGTACTGGGACCTTGCAGGGTCCTTGTCAAACAGCAGAAAAGGGAAGGGAAGGGAAGGGAAGGGAAGGGAAGGCAAGGCAAGGCAAGGCAAGGCAAGGCAAGGCAAGGCAAGGCAAGGCAAGGCAAGGCAAGGCAAGGCAAGGAGGGTGGGGCAGGGTGGGACAGAAAAGTCCTTTCCCTTGTACTCATAGGTTCATCCTTCACAATTTGCTGTTCATGTTGTCTTTCAAGTCGTGCTGCTTCCCAAATCCAAAGTTCTATTTTTTCACTTCTTACCCTTTAGTACTGTCTTATGAAAAAATGTGTTACAGTTGGTAAAATAATTGTTTAAAAAAATTGGTTTTATTAAGTTAATTAAACAAATATATTCAGTACAGAAAAATTATCCTTGCCCTCAACAACTACCAGAACTGCATGCAGTTAAAGCAACACAGTGTGTGCCTGACACCTCAGCCAAGGCAATACAAAGTATGCTAAGCCCACACTTCAGAAAAGAAATGGTTTTCCTTTCAAGATTTTCTGTGGAATATGGATTTATAAATATTTTTGAACCCCTGTGTTAAGGCTGGGGACAGATGAATAGGTCACTGACCAGACCCTGGCCTAAAGCTAAACCAGCTGAGCAGGATGTGAGAAACTACTGGGCATGACATGAGAAAACTGCTGTGTGTAAAAATCACCAGTATGAGGCAATAAAAAAGTTACTTATCATAAAGAATAAATGGATTGCACAGGTTGTTAAAGGGAGTTATGTGAGGTACAGACAAACTTTACAGAGATTTGAAGGGGAATATCAGGGACTTTTCAGTGAACAGATATGGACAAAATATCAGAATGCCAAATAGCTGTCCCAAAAGAAGAACCAATGGAGAAAAAATCAAGTGGGGTGGATGTTTCTTTAGGAAAGAATGAGTGTGTTGAAAACTCTGGAAGGGGGTAATAAGAGAATGTAAGGGGTCACAAATCCAATCATAGGGCTAGTTGGGGTTCTGTGTTTGACAGCCCTGCATTTTGGAACAGAGCAATAAACCAGCTGTTTGAACTGTGCTCAAGTATGACTTGCTTTTGCAGACAGAAGGGAAATGGTGTCATTCCCACATCGACAAAGAGCCACCACAGCTTTTATCCTCCTGCTATTGGAGAAAAACTGGAGGTGCTATCTGACATCTTCACCCTTCCACAGCCTCCTTTATCATCACAAACTTCCTCCTAACCCTTGTGCTTCCTGCAAATATCCTAAATCATAGCTTTTGAATTGTTACACTTTTCAGTAGATTCTTTGTAACTACTCTTTCTTCAGTCCAGAGATTGCTTCTGTCTCTTCCTTGATTAGCTTTGAAGCAAAAAGAGGGAGAGGGGAGTCAGTGGCTATGAATGTGTAAGGCAAAACTTGAGCATTAAGCTCAACCTCTGTTTCACCTAGGATATTCCAAGGTCTATGTTGATTTTGAAATCAAACTGGAAGTCTCTCACTCAGGAGGAATGATATTCCCATTTTTCATTGTGTGAAAACAAAACTATTTTTGATAGGAAATTTCATTGTGCAACAAATAGCCACAAATGAGGTGGAATAAGGAGATATACTTAAACCATTTATTTGCCTAGGAAATAACTCATTTTGCCTGTTCGTTTTGCTTGAGGATGTTATTGGATACAAGCTACCTACAGCTGTGGAGAGCTGTGCTCACAAAGTGAAGCAAGTTAATGGCTGTCCAGAGCAGAGCCATTTAACATTCTGAGGAGCCATTTCCTACAAGCCTATTTAAAGCTTTACAGTTTTAACATAGGAAATTTCTGAAAAAACTACAGATGCTGAAACTAAAATTAAACCTGTTAGAAAATAGCATGAAATTTTTTCTCCATTCCATGTTTCTTCTTGCAGTCTAATGATTTAAAGGAAGGGTGTGAGGGCTAATGAACACACGGTGGGACTTTATATAGGGTATCAAAGCTGGTGCGACCCCCATACATCTATCTCTAATACCATAACTCAGACCAGAAAAAAAGTATTTTATACTATCTAGTTCAATTGCCATGACCTTAAAACTTGTAAGTGTCAAGGAAAGTCAGTGTATCAATGAAAGTCACACTTCTGCTGTCTGAAAGAAGTTGTCTTTTAGAACAGCACCTGGAAATGTCAGACTATCTGCGGGAAATTCACATCCCACTAGTCAGTGGAAACGTGGAGTATCACTTGGTCCTGTACAACATTAGATCGTGACAGCTCTTCCCACAGCAGGCAGTAGTAGGCATGGTGAAAGACTGAAGTGTTGTGAATAATAAAACTGAAGTGGTTTTGCAAACTTTCAGCAGTCAGTGGGGTAGCTTGTCATACAGTATTAGTTGCAATGTTCTCTCATATAAGAAAGTCTGGTCCTTATCATACTCGCAGTGTTTTCTAAACTAATAGGTTTGTACCTGCAGGATCTTGGAACAAGTTTTGAGAGTTGCACGGGCCAAAGAAATGACATATTGAGGGGTCATTCCCTGGTGCTCACAGGGGTCTGGCTGAGGCTCTTGCTTTTGAGATCAGCAGATTAGTGTTACTCTGGCTACTTCTGGCTCATCCAAAGTGAGGTATGTATCTCTACACAACGTTTCACAAAGCAATCACTTTTAGTAACTGAATGACATCTCATGACTCGGCATGAATGAGGGTCTAAGAAACCTGATGAGAAAAGAGTTGAGAAACAGATCTCAGCTTCTTTCAGGTTCACCTCCACAAAGAATCACAGAATGGGTAAGGTTGGAAGGGACAATTGTGGGCCACCTGGTCCAACCTTCCTGCTCGAGCAGGGTCACCCTAGACCACATGGCACAGGATTGTGTCAAGATGGTTCTTGAATATCTCCAGTGAGGGACACTCCACAGCCTCTCTGGGCAGCCTGTTCCAGTGTGCTGTCACCTGCACAGCAAGAAAGTTCTTCCTCACATTTAGGTGGAACCCCCTGTGCATCAGTTTCTGTCCACTGCCTCTTGTCCTATTGCCTGGCACCATTGAGAAGAGCCTTGCTCCATCCTTTTGGCACCCTCCCTTCAGATACTGACAGACATTGATAAGGTCACGTCTCAGTCATGTCTTCTCAAGGCTGAACAAGCCCAGCTCTCACAGCCTTTGCTCGCAAGAGAGATGCTCCAGCCCCTTAATCTTATTTTTTGCCCTCCACTGGACTAACTTCAGGAGCTCCATGTCTCTCATGAGTTGAGGAGCCCAGAACTGGACAAAATACTCCAGATGTGTCACTAGGAAAGCATTGTTCCTTCTCTGAAACCTAGGCATTCTTTCAAGGGACATGTTGTTTCCTCTCTTTACCAAACATATTGCTATACAATCACTCATACATCATTTATTCTGAATATTTTGTCCCAAAGATGTGACTCGGGGATGACTTCTTTGAGAAGGCTACAGGACTGAATCCTTGAACCTTGTAATTTTTCTTTCCTTCAATTCTTTTTTTTACTACAATGAACAGATTGTTTATTAGTTTAGACATTATTCTGTGATGTGTTTTCATGACCTCATATATAAACTTCCTGCTGCCAAAATACCAGTCTTCATTTAAAAACCATTATGTGGTCTCAGTAATTGAAAAGTACATCTCTGTTTTGCTGAGATCTGAGTATCTCTCCAAACCATGCTGCTTTGAAAGCTATTAAAAAAATTCATTATCTGAATCAGTTAAAATTCATGTTGTGTGCAAGAACTAAAACTGTTCTGTAAGTATTGGTGGCATATTGTGGAATTGGGTTCCTATCTAGTTCCGGATGAAGGAATACAATGTGACTTAAACAAAGAAGCTTCATTAAGGTACAGAAGGTTTCATAAGAAGCTACTGCATCTGCATGATGTACAACTGTACAATTCCAAAGCCCATGTTAGAGCTGTTACCATGAAAACCTTGCTAACTGGACTTTCAGTTGAGTTTTAGCTCCCAGGTGTGATCACCTATGGGCAAAGGACCTCTTAACAGTGTCTTTCGATAGTAGATCATGGTCTTGCCTTGTATGTTGCCTTACATATTGTTGCAAAAAACCTTTCACTGTTTATGCCCTAAGACTGGATTCAGAAATACAGAACATTCCTGCCTTCACTCTAGGAACTCTGAGTAATGCTGGACAGGTTGCATCAGTTAGAGCGAAATTAGCATTTTGTTACCTCTCTGGGGTCTTGGCATAGCCATAGGAATGATTGTGAAATACCAAGAACAGACGGGTACCGATGAAGAACACACTGCTAAAGCAAGTTTTATAATTGACACCATTCTTGGTGATATTATAATCACTAGCTTGTTGTCTCCTCCATAACTTCAGCCCAACTTGGGAACTACTTTTCATCCATACTGAGGATTCAGCTACACACTTTAGGTTTTGACAATTTACCATGTAGCAATACTTGCACCTTGAACAGCTCGCTGTCAAATCCTGAGTTTGGTGTATTGTTTGATTGGAATCTATTTATTAAAAAAAATATTATTCCAATATTCATATGGTAAAATTGCTACAATTCTATATGCTGCTTTGCATAAGCTTTGGAGAATTTAATTATGATTCTCACAGCAGCTTAAATTCTGTTTTTTATGACTATCTCCATACAGTGTCAACTTCTATCCCTCAGTTTAAGGTGCGTGCATAATGCTAAAACTGCATGAAAATGAATAGTATTAAGTTTTCTGTCTTTTGGTTTGTGTTAAAAACAGAGCCTTTATTTTCCTTCAGCTGTGTTCCAAATTCCATCTCCTTAGCAATAAGACAAAGGAAAAATGTTTGATAGTTTTGTGAACTTCTACCCAGAGCACAGACGTTGGTAGTTTATTAGTATTTTAAGACAAAACACTCATTCTGGCATGAAGAATAGCAGTCCTTGGTTAATTTTGCTGAGGTATAATGTAGGATATTCTGCTAAATACGAGTATTTTGCAGAATGCTTGTGGTATATATTAAAATTCCCATGCTGTCATGTAAACAAACATTTCTTTCTAGCATAAGTACTGTACATTAGTAAAGTGTGCTTTACACTGGTAACCTCCATGTTTCTAACTCCAGCATTAATGAGGAAACAGTAACATGAGCTGCAAGCAGCAAGCCCAGCTGAAGGGACTCCTGAAACTGGCTGCTTTGCACAGATGAGGAAGGAACTAGATTTATGAGTCAAGATAAAAGGACCTTTTTCCCCTCCATTAACATCACTTAATTCAACTGTTCAACTTCTTTCCCAATCTGTCAGATCAGGTCTGCACAGTGTATGTACTCAGATCCCTGCTGATAGCGAGAGAAAGAGCATCTGCTAGCTCAGGAGAAACTTTTGGAACCAAAGGCTGAAATATTATCCTCTTCCTCCCCCCACCTCATACTCATTCTCTTCTTCCCACACAAACATACACATTATTTCCTGTCATTTATCTTTCCTGATTCCTGTTTTCACTCTTCTACACCCTCCTACATTCCTTTTACATACACAAATATATATACATACACACATGTGTTTATTTGAACATATATAAAACCTGCAATGGATTGGCCCCTCTCCATATAGCTGACAGGACACTTTCAAAAAGCCCCACTTCCTAACAGATATATTTTCTTTCAGTGGTAATTGGGCTCAAGAGAAAAGAGAAAGCCTAGAATTGAATATATAACAATATAAGTGATATAAATGTGAATTCCTAAGGTGATGGTTGAATGGAAGAGTGTATACCAAAATTAAATTTCAATTTATAACAGAGAAACCTCTATGGAGCAAAGTACTTACAAAGAGCACTATGAAGCCAAAAACATAAAGGCAAAGAAAGAAAATAACTCAGTTTTTAACAAGTTATTTAAAACTCTTCAAGTCAAAATCTTAATCTTTTTCTCTTGAATAAATAATGCAATATGGCAAGGACACCTGAAAGCTGAAATAGAACTCTAGGTAAGCAGAAAATATATCCTTTACCATGAAAGGTATCCACCCACAGACGGTAGTAGTAACAACCAATAAAATAGAGCTGGGGCTTATAAAACACATATTTTCCGTCACAATTAATTATAAAAGTTGAAACAGAAGAGTTGCTTGCAGCGTGGTGAGGAGAATTTTCATTCCTTCTCAACATATTTGCCATAAAGTGTTCCCACACACTAATTAAATGCAGTATTTTTGTGGTTATTTTCCACACAGGAGTTAATTTTTCTGTAGTCTTGGAAAGAATCTTTGCTCAGGCCTTTTATTTCAGCAATAAAAAGAATAAACCACTGCACTAGTTAGACTTTCTCTTCTACAGTACTCTGTCACTTTGCACACAATTTTGTATTTTCATCTCAGGTGGCTGTGATCACAACCAAAATAGTGTATCAGAGCATCAAACATCTGCTTCAGCTTCCAGAAAAGAAGGATACAAGAAACATGGAGGTTTCTATTTTGTGTGAGAGAAGTCCAGTTAAACAGCAGAGCGAGTCAAGGAGCTTAACTCTAGGAGAGCAGACTGGGGAAGAAAACAGACCTTGTGACTGTAGTGGTGAGATTTCAACAGCAACGACCAAATTCAAATGACAGTACAAGCCTCTCAAAGGATTAGTGATAGATTATTATAAAAATATAGATAATAGGTCAATTCCAAAAGCCAGTGTTAGTGAATAGGGCAGATTCTAGCAGCCAGCAGAGTCAAGTCTGCTGCAGCTCCATGGTCTCTGCTCCAACAAGCGACGAGGCCACACAAACACAGCACACGTATACATCCCATACATGCATCTATACATGGCAAAGGTACAAAGAGACAGAAACTGAGCTCCCATATAGAAACAAAGAGCATTTATGGCCTCATTCTCCTCCCCTCTCTGCCTGAGCAGGATCGAGGACTGCTAATTTGTCTATGTGTTTGTGCATAAATCCCTCCATCAGCTGGGCTTAGATACAACCTACTGTGTCACTCCCACTACTCCTCTCTCCCTGACTCATCTTTGTGGGTTTCACACTTGTACACTGGGACTGAGCCTCTTCCAGGACACATTTCGGAGGGGCTCAGACAGGATGTCGCTTCCTCTGAGGTCTTAATTTGGATTCCCTGCCTGCTACATTGTCCCTGGGCTCATTTGGGTTTGTGACGATGGGCCTGTGATGAAATGGTGGCTCATGAGACTGTGCCATCCAGGGCAGGGGATTGTTTGAACTCCCCAGATGTTATTGTGTGTCTACGCTCCTCTGTGGGTGTGCAGATGAGTTTTTTATCATGTAACCCAACAATCAAGAAATTATTAAATACGAGGTTGTCTGGGGGAAAAAAAAAAAAAAAAAAAACAAAATA
>VZRS01006125.1:688123-727461 GCA_013398055.1 Ifrita kowaldi
TGCTGGGTTAGGAGTCAGTTCCCAGGAACAGGAAGTGTAAAGGAGAGGAACTGAAAAAGCACATGCTGTGTAATATGGTGTTTGTCAGTAAATGAGGGCTGTCCCTTTGAAACAACAGGTTTCTGGAGCCAAGCCCCAAAATGTAATTAAGCACTGCACTCCTGGGAATGTGCAACAGTACTGTGGTCCCAAGGAAGTCAGTCCAGTCAGCAGTTACAATGCATGGACAAAGAGTCTGTTTAAGCAGGTCTGGATTCTTGCAGACTGATCTCCTGAAGGTGTGTAAATACTCAGAGATTATTTTTTATTGAATCTTACTTGAGGAATTCCAGACCACCACAAAGATTAATTATGTGCTCTGTCTTAATCAGGGTAGTCTGTACTGTTCAGTGTCTTGCAGACTTTATCATCCCTCTATTTAATTCTTGGTTGTAGCCTTTAATGTCTAGAGTTGCTATATTGTAAACTTTTTCTTTCAGGACTTGTTTTGAGTGTTTTTGATGGATGAAAGCCTATTCATATCTTGATATATGCATCCTATTATAAGTTTTTCCTTTGGAATTAAAGAATACTAAAATGCAGCTCATTATTATTTTAACCATTGTAAAAAAAATTACAAAATTAGTACTGATTTTCAGAAACATGTTTGATTTATGCCTATCTGACTATTTTAAAGTGTCATTAGGATCCAAGATAGCAAAACGTATAACAAATAAGAATTTTGTTATATTTATTTTAAATACAGGTATTGCTTCTTTGGTATTCCATTTCTCATCCATATAAAATCTAGATTTTCAAGGTATTTAAATGTTAGAATTTTCTTGCCTGTTCTAGAGCTAGCAGGATGAAGTGATAGGAACCTAGAAATTTGAGCCAGTTATTATCATCTAAATACTTGTAGTAGAATAAAATCCTAATGAAATGTGCTTTTAATTCAGTCTGTTTGCTTAAAATTTTGATTTCAGGCGTACTGTCTGAAGCTGATGCTGGCACTCTGAATGTCAACAGACATTTGAGTTTCCTCATCAGTAAACAAGTAGTCACAATATACATTGTCAAATAATGGTGATTATTTATTCAAAATGGACAAAAGATTATTTATTCAAAACTGTAGGATTAGTTATATGAAGAACTTCCTTTTTCAATGCATAGTGCACAGCAACTTAAGAAATGCCTAATCCTATAGTTTGTCTCTGGCAACATCTTGAGACGGTTGCTCAGGGGAAGGACACAAAGAAAACCTTCAGTGCAAAATTATGGAATGACTTGCTTATAGGAGGAATGTTTATTACGCCCCATTAGGTCTTGTCTTATGTACTTTACTATAGAGATTTATATTTTATTTGATCAGACAGGGATTATCTGAAAGGACTGAGAAAGAGAGAGAGGTTGTGACCTCCTTGTGCTTCTGACTAATCCCACAAAGCACAGACTTTGTATTTGTACATAGCTGCAAAAGGTCTTGAGGGATGACATGGTTCAGCAAAAAGATGGAATAAGTTGGTTCTGCAATTTAAAAGTTTAGTGTAAAAATTGTGGTGCTTCACAGCCATGATTTTATTTGAAGAATTTCCCATTGCAATAAATGATGGTTACAATGCATGTAGTATAACACAGAGGTATGCCTTCATTAAATACTACATGGAATTGTGAACGAGAATTGTGCAACCAGCAACCATTGTGCAACCAAGCGTGCAACCATTGATGTTCCAAAATAGTTTTTTCAGAATGATATTTTATCCCTTTCTGATAGTCTTTTTTTTAAAGACATCCAAAAGAAACCTAAATTTCTCTAAAAGAAAGACACTTCACTGTAGAAATTCAGCATCAATTAGGCTGCAAAGAACATGATCCTCTGAAGGAAATTGCAGTGGCACTTCTGTAGATATTATTGCTAAAAGTATTCTTTCATAATATGTAAATACTGCTCAAGGTGCATGAAAAATTCAGCCAAATCAAACAAAACAACCCAGCTTGTTTCATAGATTATAGAGAGTTTACTTCAAGACTATTTGCTGTGTAAAGTCATCTATCTTTAAAAAGTTATGGAAGTGGTTGTTCTGTTACTTATAGCTCTCAGGTGAACAATGCAAGGAGAACAAAACAAACAAGATTACTGGTAAACTTAAATTATAAAATGCTAATTTTGAAGCATTCAAGATTCCTACCTAAAGTACCTTTAATTTGAGAAGACAGATGCTGTGTGAAGGAACATATGGCAGACTTTACTCAAGACTGTGGAATTCTTTGCTTTCATTATTTTTTGTCAGAATCTGAACAATCTTTATAACTGTGGAATTTTTTTTGCTTATATGTGATAAGAAAATGACATTAAGTTTTTTTCCCCATGCTGAAGGTTAAGTAAAGAAAAGAAATTTAAAAAGATAAGATGCTGGACTTCAATCTGCCCAAATATCCCTTTTGTTATTGTGAAAAAAATAATCTTTTTTTTTTCCAAGTACTGGAAAACTCATGGGTTGCTGAATGGATTTTATTTACCCAGTGTGTAAAACATTTCTATTCTGGATTAATGACCAAGAGTTGTTACAATCTGACAGGTGTTAAACAATGAAATTAATAGGCTTGTTTCATACCAGTGTTGTATTCACATCAGTGCAGATGGCACAAATTTGAAGTTTCAGATTCAGTTCCAAAAGTTGTTTTGACTGAATCAGCTCCTTAATCCCCAAATACATATATTCTTCTTACTTGATCTTTTCCTTAATATGCACAGAACTGTATTCGTCAGAAGGAAGCCAAATGGAAGCCAAATTTCTAGCAGCCTAACCGTGCAAAACTGCCTATGCCTTTCTGTGTAGCCAATGCATGTTTTGGCCTAAAGAATCAGATCTCATAGAAACTTGAGAAGCAAATTAGAGATGAATGAAATATTACTTCACTTGAACTGCCTCCCAGCTGATATCTAATGTTGTTAAGGGATTGCTTGTTTTTTTCTTTAAAGTTTCCATTTACAGATGTGCTTCTGAACACAGCCTAAACAATTTTATCTCTTGACAGGGCTAAGCAGCTCGGTTAAATATTCCACTGAGATATAGTAATTAAAGGCTTGATTAATTTGCTTACACGTCTTTCTAGTGCCATGAGAGATGTTGCAGGATGCCATGGTTTCTAGTTAGTGCTCCAGAATAGTACAGATACCCTTCAAATGCTGTACAATATCTGGTAGACTTATCAAGTTATCTCGGAAAACTTGGAGCTTCTGAGGAATCAGAAGGCAGCTATTGTGCAGATGATTGTGTTGTGCCCTGGGAAGTCAGTTTACTGTTAACACACAGTTCTTTATCTGTATGTCTACATGGGCTGTAAGGACCTGACTGAATCACACTGTAGGTGTCCAACCTTCCATTACAATCAGATTTCTACCTGACTTTAGTACAAACCACGGTTCATAATGTGGGAGTCTGATGTTTACTGATATGCCATACATTTGCCAGGGCATAAGCACAGGCCTATCAAATATGACTCAGGATATATAGGAGACTTACGTCCATCCAGGTCACCAGCAGGCAACAAGGTGGGGTTACCAAGATGGGAGTAAAAATTTCTTTTAATGCAAATGGTTTTTAACTTCTGAGCAGTTAAAAGGAAAGAAAATACCACCATGCCATATAGGAAAACAAAGAATCTTCAGTGCAATTTCAAATAAGGAAAAGTCTTAGCTAAGGAACATTTTAATGCCCAAATTTTTTAGAACTTCTTGCAGCTTCTCTAGAAGAAATACTTATCAACTGTCTTCTGAAATCCTTCTGTATGTCTCTTCTTATACCAGAAGGCATTTGAAAATAGTTTAGTAAAGTTTGAGAATGGATACTGCAGCACATTACCCAGTCTGATGCTAGGAAGCCACACTGTACAAAGATATTCTCATTCAGTGGCTGAAGTGCAATTTAGTTGTCCATGGGACAAAGTAGTGGCATATGCAAAACTGCATAACACTAATGAACAAATAAGTTATGCTATATTTATCTGATCACCTGTGTCATCACAGCTTTCAATTATTAGTCATCCCTTCCAGGAGTCTTAGAATCCTAGAATCACTGAACCATTAAGGTTGGACAAAAACCTAAAAAAAAAAAAGGGAAAAAGGTGGACCCACTTTGCATTACTGAACCCCTTACCCTTGGCCTTAGCCTATCAACCCAGCCTGCCCAGATCCCTCTGTAGAGCCTTCCTACACTCCAGCAGATCAACACTCCTGTCCAGCTTTGAATCATCTGCAAAATGTGCTAGGAGTGCACTCGATCCTCTGGTCTAGATCATTAAGAAAGTTATCAAGCAGAACTGGCTTAATAATAATGTATACTATATAGTTATTATGTATATTACATATATATAATACTTCATAATACTGAGCCTGGGAAACACCACTAGTAACCAGATGCCAGCTGGATGTAGCACAATTCACCACGATCCCCTAGACCCGGCCATCCAGCCAGTTTTAACCCAATGAAGAGCACACCTGTCCAAGCCATGGGCTGCCAGCTTCTGGAGAATGCTGTGGGAGGCAGTATAAAAGGCTTCATTAAAGTCCAGGTAGACGGCATCCACAGCCTTTCCCTCATCCACTAGGCAGGTCTCCTGGTCATAAAAGGAGATCAGGCTGGTCAGGCAGGACCTGCCTTTCCTAAACCCACTCTGGCTAGGCCTGATCCCCTGGTTGTACTGCCCGTGATGTGTGATTGCACTCCAGATAATCTGTCCCATAACCTTCCCAGTATCAAGATCAGGCTGAGAGGTCTGCAGTTCCCTGTATCATCCTTTTGACCCTTCCTGTCGATCGGTGTCACATTGGCCAACCTCCACTCATCTGTGATCTCCATGGTTAATCAGGACTGATGATAAATGATGGAGAGTGGCTTGACGAGTTCGTCAGACAGCTCCCTCAGTACGTTTTGGGACATACATCAATTGGAACTGATGAAATTTGGGAAGTCTAAAGTTTTATAAGGGTTAGGTGAACCCAATGAACGTTCTGTGTATGTGAGTCTGCATCTTGCCCTTTCTAGCACAGAGTGCTGAGTTTGCAATACTTTGTAAATCAGGAAATAAAAACACCTGGTTACAATTTAGCACCATTTTCTTTGGCTAGGCTAAAGGGCTAGTCTTGTGATCTTTTATTGCTCTTGAATTTCCTCATTAACTCTTTCAAGCATACTTTTTATTGCATTTTTTTAAATCCATGACAATATAAGATGTCTGATACTATCACTGATTTATAAGAGCAGTCTTTATTGTAAAGGACCAGACACCTCAGCTTTCCCATGACACTATTTTAACTTCTAGTAATATTCCCAGTAAATTAGGCCCAAGCTGTGCAGTGTTCAGCATTGCATCTTAAGGCTACCAAGAGGTCACATACAATGAGGCTGTATACTTATCTTTGCTCCTGCATGCGTTGCTGGGCTTGCAAGTTCTTGATTGAAGAGGAAAATCTCCCCTACTATTGCTGTCCTGCTTAGCTGACCAGAAAGTCTAGTCATTGCAGTATCACTTACCAGCATACTATTTCAAACTTAACCTTCCAAACCTAACACCTGCAGTACTCTCATAAAAATGAATGGATATTCACTTCATTTAATTCCCTCAGTGCAATATTATAGCTCTGATTCACAGTAACACTATGAGAGCTTTGCACTATGTGGGCAGTTCATTTGAATGGAACTTGGGCCATCTTGGAAGCCCTAATACCGTTAAAATTTTACATTAGGACATAGGCAGTCTCTGGTCCTCTTTATTATATAGAAGGCAGTCCAATGTCTTTTTATTCTTGCTTAGATTTTAATTGCTTTATATTAAAAAAGTCTCTTAAAAAAGTCTATTAAAAAAGTCGTAAGAAAGGATAATTCCATTTCCTAAACCAGTAAGATACAAGGCTGGTACTGTGTGTGATGGCAGAAAAGGGTGGAGATTCCTAGATTAGCAAAGACTAGGTATGTTCTTAGTTTACAACACATTCTCTAATAGGATCAAGAAATATTGATGTGATGCGGTCTCAAACTGCTGTGGGGAAATGTTTTTGTCTGTTGCATGTTTACACACGTGTAGTTAAAAATTAAGCTGCTGTCTGTCTTTCAAACACACTTTTATGCAGGTTCGTTTACTGATGTGCCTGACTTGATGGTACATCAGTGTCATATTTTCTGTCCTCTCATGTAATTCCTGAACAAATTAAGTATATTTTATTCAACAATTTCATTTACTATCTTCTGTTTCCCTTTGTGGTTTTATTTTTTTTAAATATCAATATCAGAAATGAAAACAAATTCATGTGAAACCTTTGACATGGCTTCATCTGTTGCACTATGCCTTAGACTGTTACGAATTTTACTCCAGGATTATGCGTAAAGACACAGAGGGAGTAAACTAATTAAAACAATAGGTTGTTACTGTGAGTTATTCTACTGATCTAAAAGCATTCTAAATTACAGAAGGTATGCTGACATGTCTCTTCACTCAGATTCTTAAATTGCAATAAACAAATGAAATGCATTATTTTTATTACCTTGCTGTCAAATGCAAACCTTTTCACTTCTACACATGTATTTGTACTTGTTCATAATTTTTTCTCTTGGGTGACAAAAGAATGTGCTTTCCAATGTAAAAACTGGCAACAGTTTATCAACATATACTTACAATTAAATATTCAGCAAGAATTGAAAGCACATTAAGGCCATCCTACATTTGTTCACTCTCTGGGGAACTCTTCAATTCCATGTAAGTTTGCTGTATGTCTCCATGGAAGTTTTCACTCCCACTTTTGAGTCAATCTTATAATTACTTCACTATCATTTCAAGGGCTGTGAGCTCCTCATTAAAGAGATGGAGAGTTCTCCTACCAGTAATGATCCTCTGAGTGAGTTATCTGCAACATCATTAATGGAAAAAAATGGCTTTATTTTACAGAAATAATTGGAAACATTGGCCACGTGATAAAGTTGCATTTCATAATTATTTTGCCACATATGATGTATGTCCTTTGTTTCCTATTATGCTTGTTGAGGCATACTTTCCTATATTTTATGGAGGTTGTTTCAGAGAGCCCCTAATTTATATTTAACAAATGCTTTTTTCTGAGCCTAATTTGTTTTTGTCAATAGGTCGCCTATTTAATATTGCTTAACTCTCAGTAATGTTCACTTGATTTTAACAAGTGGAATTTATTCTGGATTTATAAAAAAGGTTTTAATTCACAGCTATAGTTCCCTTGACAGAACTCCAGAAAAATCACCCCTAATTGTAGAATTCAGGTCTGTCCACTGCTTTTTCTCCATTGTTCTGCCCAAAACACTGCAATCCCAAATTGTTGAGTTTTGTTTCTTCCTCCATCCATTAAGAAAATTAGTTCCTTTGTTTTAAAATGCAGCCACTTGCACATGAGCAAATCTTGCCCTTTCTGGCATAAACGTCAATCAAAAAATTACATCCAAGTAAAAAGGAGAGTGATTTTCTTTTTTTGTATGTACGTGAAATCAGGAACAGAATACATATATTCTCTTTAATATCGCTTTACTTCAATTGCTTGGTTGTTGAATGAAGGTATAATCACATTTTTAAAAAATTAGCAGAGGATGAACAATTAGAGAGCAAAGTTTACCAATATTCAAGAAATTTAACAAGAGGCACAAACCAAGATTTTATGCTGAACCTCAGTAAAAAGGATCCTTCAGTAAGAAAATAATCCTGTGAGCCCAAAGAACACAAAGGCAACACAGCTGAAGGAACGAGGCAATCAGCTTGGTGTTTATGGTTTTGTGTGGCTAGAACACATCCTTTTCAATAAACCTCTGCTTTGACAGATAGTTAGATTTTAGAATTCTGGAGAATAACCCTTTTGGACTTCCAGAAAAAAATACTAAGGTTAAATATGCTCCCTAAATTACTGCTTACACAATTCTGCTTCCAACAGCGCACCAATACAGCACCCACATAAAATGTTAATGCAAACAGTCAAGTACCCTGGTTTCTTTCAGTTGGTGGAGACAAGCATTCACTAGTGCAGGCACACACACAACACTCTCTAGGTTTACAAGCCCACACGTATTTGCAAGAGTACTGGCAGAGACCCTCTGTCTTCCTGGTACTCCCACCTGGATATCAAGTCCCCTTACCTGCTCCATGTGTCTCCAGACCCTCTTGCCACTCCAGCTTGATGCTCACTAGCATCAAGTACTTGCACACTTGTCTCACAGGCACCCAATACCCACAAGTCTCCCTAAATACCAGCATAATAAATACCTGGCCCTCCAGCCACCTGATACCCCCGCTCAGACCCAGGTCTGCCTGGGATCTGGCTGGTCAAGCCTGAGATTTCCTAGTGGATAACAGACACACACACACACCTGAACTGGGGAAGATACAGACACTCAGCTGCCCCTCTGCCCCTTCAGAGGTGGCATCAGGTACACAGACTGTGCCTGTGGTCCTGCTGCTGGCACCAGTGGCAAGCCCCTCACTCATTCTGATCCCTCCCAGTAGCTGTTTTTTGGGACACATGCCATTCCCTCCCCAATGGGTAGAGTTTTAAGACCCCACTCATTTCAGTCACTGATACTGAGATCCCACATTCTCACTTGAGCTGCTGACACCACAGAGCAGGGGTACCTACAACCCCAGTGTAACTCCAGCTGTCACTCACACGCACATATAGACCTCACACAGTCTCACAGTACATATACATAGGAGAGAAAGTAATATTATGCAGAGAGGTAGTTCGCACATTTTCTCACCAGTTTCCATATTTCTCAACCCTGCTCCAACATCCTGGATGCTCAGGCTTACATCCTTACCAGCAGCAAAATCCTGGTTTGCCTGCAGTTCTTGATAGTCCATCAATTAGTGACTGACTGACAAGGTTTATTTCTTGATTTTGTCTCCCTTATGTTTTTCAAGTTTGTGTCCATTTTCTCTATGGCTTCCAGCTTTTCCTTATCCCACCATTTGATAAGGTCCTTACACTCTGTTTGATAAGATTCTTGATCATATTATCTTAATAAAATAAACACTCCCACATTCAGTTAAGTGTGACTGACCAGTTTTGTTTCATAACTGCCTCCCTTATCTGTTGACCAGGTCCTGGACCCTTCTCCAGGCTGAACAGTTCCAGCTCTCTCAGCCTTTCTTCATAGTAGAGATGCTTTTGTCCCTCAGTGATATTAGGGACCCTTCATAGGATTCTCTCTAGTATTTCCACATCTCTCTTGTACTGGGGAACAGAGTCCCAGATGGCATTCCGGGTGTGTCCTCATCAGGGCTGAGTATCGGGCCAGAATTACCTCTCTCAACCTGCTGGTAACAATCCTGCTGCAGCCCCAGACACCACTGCCCTTCCCTGCTGCATGGACACACTGCTGACTTGTGTTCAGTGTGGTCCAGCAGGACCCTCAAGTTTCCCTTTTCAGAGCTGCTTTCCAGCTGAGCAGCTCCCAGCAAATCCTGTCCATAGTTGTTTGCATTACAGCAAAATGGATACAACTAGTGTAAATGCAGAGAATATGTATGGATTAAAGGGTTTTGAAGAAAATAATACAGTGAATTCAGGAAAATTAAACTATTGCATGTGCAGAAGTAAGGCAGTTTATTAGATTTTAATCTAATCCAAATAAGGATTGATATAATCCAATGAGGACTGATCATACTGATAATTCTGTTAGCACTGGAAATCAGATGTCTGAGAACTGAGTTTTTTGAGAGAGAAATCTTTTTTTATCTTAGTAGCATAGAAAAATTAAGTGGAAATAGCCTTTCTATGTAAAAAGCCCTATGAAAAAAGAGACTGACACCTTTTTTTCAGAATGTGTGGACCTATTGTTTTAGGCTAGACAGACAAGCAGGTTTACTGTTGCAAGAATGGATTTCACAATTATTCTCTGGAATATGAAGACTATGCCAGCAATTTGGTTTGTGTAGGATTGTGATTTCATGTTAGTTCTGGGAAAACTAATTTGCTTCATCAGCAAATGTATTTTCCAGCAATCACTTTCATGATCTGATTATAAGTATCCAGAGAAAGATAAAAGGGTGATCAAACTCAGCTAGCTAAACTCCCATTAAAGGTATACAGAGGAGGTTATGAGTCTGGCAGTGGTTATATTAAGTGCATAAGTTGTGACAAGAGTTAAAACATTTTTTAAGGTTAAAATATATTTCTACTTAGTTAAAAAGGTGATTGTATTTACCACACACTATGCAACCATTTTGTGGAGAAATGAACTGCAACAGCTGCAAGTAAGAGAGGAGCACATATAACACATATTCTCATTAGGTACACCCTTAACTGCTCCAAAGCTGGTTGAAAGATATGCTTCTGCAGTGCTTCCCTTCCCTTCCATTTTTTCCTCCTTCTCCATGTTCTGTTTTCCAAGAGAAGGCCATCCAGGTGACTGTGTTGGCAATGAGACCGCTTAGGCTCCAACCCTGCTCAAGCTGGGTTGCTCTGGTACTAGGACTGTGAAATGTCCTGACTTTTACCCCATCAGGCAAACTTGGATGCACCAGTGATCCAAGGACAGTGATTAGGACAATATTTATGGTGATATCAAGACCCAGGGATTTTAGATTTTATCTGGTTCTGAAATGTGCTTCTCAAGTGTACTAGTTTGAAAGCAAACCAGTGGGAGATCACAAGTCAGAATTGCAATTTAATAGGAAAATTTAAAAAAATGCAATAGTACAAGAACACTGACAGAGCCAGGATACAACCTGACACCCTGTTAGTCAGGGTGGTGGTAGCAGTCTAGGTGAAGTGGTCCTGTTAAAGCAGTGATCCTGTAGAAGGGTCTGGTCTCCATCTGAAAGTCCAGTGGGGTATCTCTTGTCCCCTAAGAATCCAGTAGGTAAAGGCTGCTTGTGCTACTCCAAACCCCAGTTTATACCCAGGTGGGAATGCTTGGCTCCTCCCCCTGGGTGGAGCACGTCACAATAGGCTGATGTAATTCTATGAGTCATGTGGTGGGTCCTTGCTGGCCCATTAACAGAGATAGCTCCCGGAGGGAGTTATCCGGGATCAGTCATGGTAGGAGATAACGAACACTGCCCCACCTGCTTTAACAGCTCGTGAAGATGATAATAGAATACATACAATTGGCTACATCTTACCTTGTAACCCAGGACATCAAGGCATATCTATTTGGATGTCCATGGCCAAGAGCTGTCTGCAGGAGGGCAGCAAGGAAAGCCTCTGTGACACCAGGCTGGGGCTGCCCCGTGCTGAGCGCGTATGAGTGCTGAGCTCAGCATGTAGCTGAGCCCATCGGTCAAGCTGGTGGCATATTTGGGAAAAAACAAAATTAAGACAGGACAAAACACCACATAACTATATGAAGAGTGAGGAGAAAAACATGCAAGAAACGAGCCTGTCAACACCAAGGTTGGAGAAGGAGGATGGGGAGGACAGGCTCCAGGCATCAAAGCTGGTATTTCCCAACAGCCTTTGGAAGAGACTATAGTACAGCAGAGGTTCCCCTCCAGTCTGTGAAGAGGACCAGGCTGGAGCAAATATCCACAGTACAGCCAGCGGAGGACCCCACGCTGGAGGAGGTGAATGTTCTTTGAAGGAGCTGAAGCCTCTGGAGAATCCCACAATGGAGCAGGTTTATCCTGAAGGACAGCAGGCCACAGGGAGGACCCATGAGCGGGAGATAAACATGAGGAGAAAGGGGTACCAAAAAGGATCTGTTATGGGTAGACTATTACCCCCAATTCCTCAAATACACTGCTGTGGAGAGGGGAAGGGAGGAGGTAGAGGAGACATGAATGAAACAATGAAGTTAAGCCTGGGTAGAAAGGGTGAGGGAAAGGTGTTACTTTAATTTTTATTTTCTTCTGATCAACTAAATGTATTTTAATTTGCAATAAGTTAAATTATTATTCTCCAATTTGAGTCTGCTTTGCCTATTACATTAGTTGTTTAGTCATTCCCTGCCACTATCTTGACCCACAAGCTTTTTCATCCTATTTTCTCCCCAAGTCCTGTTGATGTGAGGGCATGAGAGAGCAGCTGTGTGGGCGTATGAAAGCCAGCCAAGGTCAACCCCCCCCAGGATACTTCTGCTGATATCTTTCTAAAGGTATTTCTTTAGTACTTTAGTAAGGCTTTTAAAAGAATATTGCTTTAGCATGATCTAGTGAAAGGTGACCCTGCCCATGGAACTGAGGTTGGAACCAGTTGATCTTTAATATCCCTTCCGAGTCATTCTATGATTCCGTTATGACATTGTAAGCAAAAATCTTGTCCTCTCCCAAATATGGCCTCCTTGACCAGCTAGCCATTCTATTTCTACTGTCTGCTATGTTTTCTTTCTAGGAGTCTTAGTTATTCCTGGTTTCATTCTTTTCTTTCCTTCCATGTTACACCAATAACTCTCCCTTTCTTCCCTCAGGACCTCTGAATCCCAATCCTTAACTTCTTCTCTAGACTGTACAACAAATCTCTGTCCATCGAGTCTTGGTCTTTTCTATATTGCAGCCATTTCAAACATCTCTTACCACTGCTGCACTGGTCTCTGCACAGACTTCCCATCAACTACTGCCAGTCTCCTGTTCTCAGTTTTTCTCAGTTAATATCTCATCTCTCTGTCTGCTTCCCTAACTTGAAGTCTCAGTTCTTGAGGTCTCCTCTGCACTTATGTTGATTCAGCACACTGCAATCATGGTTGTAACTCTTGTACTTTTGGGATTTGAATTCCACAGTGTGTTCTTCCTCCATGTGACAACTGCAGTCTCAGAAGAGTTATCTAAAATCACTCGTGGCAAAACTTAGCAGAACTGCCATTTTAGGGAGAGCCTTGTTTAATCCTTAGTGAGCAGAATCTAATAGGATTTGAACTGCTTAAATGAGCTATAAAATGAGGCTGCATGGACTGCAATTTTGCAAATGCTTATAACATGACACCATGTGGCTAGATTTTCAAGCTGATGGCAAATAGATATAAACATTCCCCTCATTGCCAGAATTATTCAGGGTAAAGCAGAGAATCATGATTAGCAATTCCAGACCAAATATTTAAAGTCTGGCAAAACTGTAAACAACAGAAAGCAGACCATGCAATGCAATCAGTAGGGAAACCAAATAGTGGGTGGATTTACCAGCCCTGCTTGCATAGAACATTTTAAGGGCCAAATTGTCAGCTGGTAGAAATCAAAAAAGCAATGAGTGACTAAGAGTACCTCTGATTCATAGCAGGTGTAGATTTAGCTTGTAAAATAAAAATTAAATTCTATGTTTAGATCCTATGTGAGAAAACATCCCTTATTGTTGCATTTTAAGTGTATCTGCTCCCAAGAAGGGCTTGTGATCTTTGTTGTTCCTTCTAAAAACTCTTTGTGCTCAACAGAGATAAGATGAGTATGTGCATGTAAAGTATGAAAATAAAAGATTAACCGCTTGAGGCAGTTCCCTTGTAAGGAGAACATTTATACAAATACATTCTTCATTACTCACATTTCAAAGACATCTCTCAAAAATAGTAGATGAATGCCATAAAAATGGTGAGGATAAAAAGCATTTAGATTAGAAGTCAAAACCAGAACTTGATATTTAATATCCCATAAAGACCTATGTAGCTGATAATTTTCTTCCTGGAAATCAGTTTATCTTTGACTTTCTTTTGTTTTGTCCTGTGAAACACAGATTGCTTCCCTGTAAAATCCCCTGCTCATTGCTTGTACCTTCCAACTTGTGAGCAGATATTCTGATAATCCTGTATTTTAAACCTTTCATTAGCAAATTTTCTTTTATTCGTACTTTTGGTGGTTACTAAGAACTCTATTCTATTGTGTTAAGTATTAAAGTGCACCAAAAATGTCATGATCACTGTTCAGAATTACTTGCATTTCTAGAGGACACTTGACCTTGATTTGTACTTAAAGATAAAATGCAATTATCCATTCTTGTCTCACAGAAAATAGGCATGTTTGTATTGAAAAAAAGCTTTTTACTATTTCAGACCATTTTTGAAAAATTGAAGTGACTAACATTTTTCTCACAAGTTCTTTGTTCTTCTAAGAGCAACAAACCAAAGTGCATGAGCCACTTTCTTTCCATTTAAGTGCAGCCAAGACTTACTGCCCATACTTCCTGGCATAGCCAGGCTCCTGGACTGCTTGAAAAGAAGGCCAGACAAAATCTCCCTCCAGTTCAAGCAAAATTAAGTGAGAGGACTTATGGAAGGGTGAGGAGAAACTTATTTGCAAGATCTACAAGATTTTTACTGACTCAAATCACCAAGATTTTAGCCACTTGCAGTCTTTTTTTTCATATTATTCATGGCCTCTCATACACATACATGCTCACCAGGACCAGGGTGCCATGAACCCAGTGATCTGGCCAGGATCATTTGTGCAAAACAAGCACCAAAGCACACATGGCTATCAAGACTTCACCACATCTCTGGGGTCCTTTCTGATGAACAGCAGCAAACCAATTTTGGACTTAATGGGGCGGTCCTCAAAAGTTGCTAGTTTCAGCCTTTAAAAATCTCAATTAATTTTGCTGCTTCTGTTTTTCTTTTGAATATGTTTGATGTGTATGTCACAGTCTCTTTTCTCTGGTGAGCTAACAGCAAAAGAATTGCTGTGTGTGATATGTTGCAGTCTGGTTGCCATGCTCCTGGTGTACGGATGCAGGACTTCCACAGATCAGTCATCCGTGTCTTATCAGAATGCAGGCCTTTTGGTCTTCAGCTGAGCAACACATTCCTCAATTTTACTGCTGGGAAGAGCATCCTGGAAGCAATGACCTGGGGATAGTGTTTTCTGTGACAAATGGAAGCCATTTCTTTTAACCCTTTTCTCCTGCTCTAGTGTTTAAACACAGCCATTTCTGTTCATATTTCATTCTTACCAATCTTAGTATTTTCCTTACAAATTTCCGCAAGAGAAGAACAGAGTTTCTCTTCCACAGTGAAAGGACCCATTAGGTGATAAGATATAAATCTAGTGGTCTATGTAGCATTCCCTGATATATTACTCTGGATGTCTCATAGCTTGACATCCCTTAGTGCCCCTCTTTGTAACATTGTCAGTGAGAATGGACTTGCTAATATGCAGCCCGCCTTCTTTTTCGTGTGTCATGGTAATTGTCACCATTTTACAATCCATGCATTTATCTATTGGAAACCTTCAAACTCATCTGACTCTTTCTGTAGATTGTTTCAGTTGTCAGATTGGCACTGGAGTAGCAGTTGTTTCCTTTCTGCTACTACTGCTCTTCATATGAATTATGGACACAGAAACAAAGGTCCATGAATTAGTATCTTAGGTGAAATTTTCTTTTAAAATATATCTATAATAACAGATAATAATATAATAATTTTCAAAGATGCATCTAGTTTTAATGCTAGCTTCTCTTTCTTTCCTCTTTCATTAATTCCATTTATCTATCTGCTTTCTGTGAACTTTTATGCAAATTATAATAATTTGCATAATGTTATTATGATAAATTTAAAACTTTTCTTTCAAGAGTATCTCCATCAACAAACTAATCAGAAGAACAATGATCATCTAATCAGAAAACAAATATCAATATCTATCCCATATCTGTTACCTAATCATAAGGCAATTTTAATTCCTTCTGTTGGTTCTTTTGCTGGTGTTAAGACATTTCATGATAAGTTTCTACAGAATTTTGAGACAGATTTCTTCTAATAATTTGTGAGCATGTTTGCATTTGCTTTACTGACTGAAATGACGTTGGGGTATTCAAAACTTTTTATCACAGGGCTTTTTTTTGTTTGGCTGTTTGTACCCCAATATGAAAAGTGATGCAATCTAAGTCAAAACTACATGAAATGGAATTGTTTTTCCAAACATTTTAAAGTAAATATTGAAATTTTACCATAGAAGACTCTGTTACCATAGAAAGTATTTCTATGTAAAAGAAAACTGCATCAGGAAGTTTCTAGGAATTCATTTATGCTTATTGAGATTTTATTCCATCCCTTTGCCAGAATAGTTTCCACTGATAACTGATACACTGTAAGGTAATGTACACAGGCATTGATTCCCCATGAGCTCCACCTAATGCTTAGAAAGAAAAATCCTCTTCTTCATCTTCAAACTGCTGCCTGTTTTTTTGATTCATCATTGCCCCTCCGAGGTGTAAACCATGTTTGCAAAGGTGAAAGGAGAGTGATTAAGTTTCTTTCACAGTTGTCACAAAACAATATAACTTGAATTTTAAATCCAAAGGTAAAATGTAATGCTTTAATGGAAAACAGCCTGTTCACCTTGAGAAAGACAACTTGGTTTTAACATTATGATTTATGCTCATGGATATTATGCAGAAGGCCAAAGGTCAAAATGTAGAAAAATATAGGGTTCATTGGCTCTGGAACATGAAGGAATTATGAATATAATATCTGATGTCCCACTTACTTCAAACTACACTTTCAGCAGCTCCCGCACCAAATCCTTGGTTTTTAAGGACATCAATTTTTCTTCATTCTTGGTGAAGTTTTCCTTATATCTGATGCTTGTTCTGTAAAATACATGCTACTAACTCTAACCTCAAGTTACCTAGTTTGCCACAAGCCATTAGTTTATTTACTATATTAAAGTGCTACTATCAGAATTCCAGTTCTTCCAGATACAATCTAGTTACTTCTTGGGTATTTAGTATTCCCCTATAAGCTAAAACTTCCTGACTTTAAATATGCTTTTAACTGTCTTGAATTTTTGTCAGTTTCTCTCCATTGTTCCCTAAGGTCTGAATGTCAGACCAAAATATGTTTCCATACAACAAAACTGAGATAACTTAAATAGTGTACAATGGCTTCTATTTTCTGATACTCATCATTTCGCTGCTTGCAAACTACTAAACTTCCAAATTTACATCTAGAAGCTCACATTAAAACAATTACTCATCATTTACCAAATGTACCTTCACTACTTTTCAAACCTAAAATACATTATATTCCCTACATGACTGTACAAGGGACATGCTTTCTTCTTGCAAGTTTCATCTTATTTTTACAAATATGAATATTGTCAGTACCAGTTTACTCTCTCTCTGTGTATGCAACTAGGAGTAAACCAGGTACCCAGGTGTACAAACCATTTCAGGACAGTACCCTGGGCACTGGTAACTATGCACTGGACAGTATGTTCATATAAAAGGTGGTTCTAACACATGAAGAAACAGAGGGAGGAAATGCCTTTGCCCCAAACTTTATGCAGCATACAGAGCAGAAATATGAGAAATGTAAGTAATAGATCACACAAATACGTCCTGATAGCACCATACAGAGCTACATCCTTCCCTGCAGTTGTATTTTATCTTACTTATTGTTGTAACTGTTTTTGAGGTTTTTTCAAATTTTACGTATATATGTCTTTATTGATGGAACTCTCACCTAAATAAATAGTGTATGTTTCTCCAACTGACTTGTAAGAGCACATGATTTAGCAAAAATCAGGATCAGTTACGTGTGGAAGTCCACTAGCAACAGTCCTAATATGATGGTGATTTATTATTGAAAATTATTTTTTTAAAATGACCAGCTAACCAGATTTTAACCTTTTTAATTCTTACTTCATTGATTTTATATTGTAGATTTTATATTAAATGTCTTCTACAAGTGCAAATATACTATCAGTTGCACTTATCAATCACATTCATCATCTTGCATATCCTGTGTCTTTCTCAATGTGTTTCTCCTATAGAGAATTCTGTTCAGATTTCCACTGTAATCATTACACTTCAGTATAAACTTCAGGAACACATTTGAGTTGTTTGAATTGAGATTTTATGGCTATGTGAAGCTTGATCACCTTGAATTTTTGAATTCCAGGTTCATTCATCTGCGTGGATAAATGTCTGTCAACACAGACTGATAGAGCTCCAATTTTAATTGGTTTGTCAGATTGGTGAGTGAGGCTTTTCAATGTCTTTTACAGAATGACACTCAAAGAGGAGATGTAGGATCTTCTTTAGTCAATCAATCTTCCTGCTTACAGAATTTAATTGAGTTAGATCTTAGGAGATGTTGAAAGGACTAGGAATCTAGACAGTTTCTGT
Organism: Ifrita kowaldi; assembly: GCA_013398055.1. Lineage (NCBI taxonomy): Eukaryota > Metazoa > Chordata > Aves > Passeriformes > Cinclosomatidae > Ifrita > Ifrita kowaldi. The sequence continues at coordinate 706,158 of VZRS01006125.1, forward strand.
AGAGGCTATAGAGTGTATGTTGACACTGAAGAACTGCACTGAGATATCCAAGGTTTTGGGCTGAAAGCAGTATTGTCATGGTAGCATAGATTTTCACTTGAGTTAATTTCCTAATGAAAGGAGATTCTTTACTCTCTTCTGCACTGTGAAATACAGACACACTCTTAATCTTTTTTCCCCTCTTTCTCACTATTGGAAAAAAATTCTCTTAGTGAGTTGTCAAGCTGAGAAAGGATATAGAGTTCACTTTATTTTTTACAAGCTAGTAAAATAGGCTCAGCTTAACTTAAATAATCATTTAAGTTAAATAATTTTACTTGGTCTTTTATTTAACATTTTCAACTCATTCATTTCAAAATGATAATGCTTTGCAAAATAAGCTGCTTAGAGGATGAGACAAATGTAAGGAAAAGATTCAAGAATGGTGTTCCACGTACAACAAAACATGATTTCTTTATTGTTCTTTAAATTTAGCCCATAAAATATTCTTCTTCAAAGACTAAATACTAAAACTAAGTCTGTGTCTCCAGAAAGCATAGTTTGCTATCACGTCTTGCACGCTTGAAGACTTATCTTGTGTAAATGCTCCACTTTCTAAATTACTTATTGTATGGCTTTGAATTTTGAACAACATTTCTGACTCTTTCTCTGATTAAAATCTGCTCAAGATCCTTGAAACAGAAGAGCTGTCGGCACCTTTTAGAACTTCAGGATGGAATTTACATATATTAAATGAAAAATAAATTAGTTCAACCAAGTCCTCAGTTGTACCAGTACAAACCATTTGAAGAGTATATTTTAGAAGATGAATACAAGAATTGGTCATGATATTTATCTGCTTACTCCTAGGAGACTCTTTGAAAACTTAGTTATAATTAACAGCACAGATTGGAATAAGAAGTGTTGCCAATATGAAAATAAAACTTTTTCCAATACAGCAAAGTGAAGTTTTCAACCTTCTCTAACATTTGAAAACTTTCTCCAATTGTATTCATAAATTAATGCAAGACATGAAAGAGGTGGAAAAATTGCACATGCTTGTCAAATTGCAATGTCCTTACTAGGAAAAGTCCCTTTTTATAAAGACAATCCACTCTGTTTAAAATTTTCAGAGCTATCAAAACCTTTCACTGAGTGACCAGTATTTCTCTATTTTTTTCTGAGAAATGGTTCCTTGCTTAATCAAGCATTAAACCATAGTTCCGGAAACTTGTCTTCAGAGATGGCATTAAGATGTTGGTGTGAAAATACTGTAGTTACCCTAAAAACGGTCAGAAAACTTAAAAAAGTAAAATGTCACAGAATACACCAAGTACGCTACTGTAATACTTGTTAAAAGATCAGAAAATATAATTTCTTGGTTACAAAAAAACCTGCAAACTAAATCAAGTTAAAAACATTACACTGTGTTTGCTTATTAAAACTTTATTATTACTCTAGAAATGTTTTTATTGTGCACAATATTGTGTTATATAAATGTCAGCTATATCCTGAAGTCTCAGGTTTGGCCACATAGAAGTTTCTGTTCTGACGTAGGAGTAGCTTGACATTTACAATTAAAGAAAAAACAAAACAAACACCCACAAAAAAACCCCCAAAACACCTAAACAAACAAATAGAAAAGAAATGCAAACAAAAAAAAACCCCAACCTGTGGATATTTTTAAGTCTGTCTTTGAGATTTCACCTTGGGGCAAGTTTGGCTTTAATGTGTTTTTTGTTCTTCTAGCAGTGTGCTAGCTGGAGCCCATTTACATGAACTGAAATCAATTTTTTGAAGCCAAAATTGGGCGAAACAATAATTTAATTTCATGCTGTTTTAACATGTGCCTTGCAGAAATGATGAAGTCAGGAAAAAAAATAGCCTCAAATCCATGAGAGAGGCCCCTTAAACTACATTTGTTTGCGTACTTTGGCTTTATGAGAGTAAGTTTTAAAACAAGATTTGCAGAACAAAAGCAACCTGAGCTGCAGTTAAACAAGATACACGGGGCAGCAGATGATGTTTTCTTGTGCAAGGCATTTAATTCTCACATAGTAGGTGTTGTTGATGGATATGTCATAGATCAGCACTTCTCGGATATTTGAGTGGCCAGAGAAGTTTAGTAGTATTGAAATTGGAACATTCCTCTGTTTCTCATGCCAAATCTGGTGTTATATTTAGAGATGGCATCATGTGCAAGAAAAAATTGCAAAGGTTCTGGTATTAATGATCTTGCCTGTTAACCCCCTGCAATGTTATAGCTGTCTGGAACAAATATGGAGACTTCTTAGAATAAACATTGATCATTTACTTCACATCAGATTTCTGCTTGTGAGGGCTGACCACAAGCCAAACAACAAAAAAACAGTGGATTCTGGCCCTCAGAAGCAGTAAGTATAACTGACGTTAGGATTGACAGGTCATGCTTAAAGAATTAGAAAAGGTTGTTTTCAAGAAGCACAGAAAAATTATTTCTATATAGTGACATGTAAGATTTTCAACATAAATTTTATGTGTACACTGGTTTATGCTTTGTTACTGAATACAAATGCTGAAAACCTCCAATCCTCCAGTGCTGCCTTTGGGCAGGGATTAGAAACAGCCCTGTGGATTTAGACAATCACCTTTGAGGCCTACTAGAATACAGTGCATTCTATGGGTGCAAATTTACCTCTTCAGCATCTGGTGGAAACAAGTTCTAAGTGCAGTTAAGGCAGAGATTCTTCAACAGAATGATAATTTCTCAGAGAACTGGAAAGAGGACACTAAGACTCAGCACTAAGGTAACTACCAAACATAACCTTGAACACATTGAGTCTGTACTACACAATTCATGCATTACAAAAACTGTCCCACCAAGAAGTGGGACTTCATTATGGATCACTTGGAAGGAAACAATCTCTTTCCTCAATCTTCCAAAATCTTAGTGATGCTTAACACCTTATAATGCCCTCAGTGCTCAGCTGAATGTTCCAAGGTCCTTGTGGGTAAATAATCTGTGTCTAGTTTTCAAATTCAAAATGTTCTACTTTCTCAAAGGAATGCCAAAATACACTGAAAATTACATTTCTCAAATAAAACATGCATACCTTACACAAGATAAACATCATAATTAAGGTACTTATGTGCCTTGAGAGAAAAAATTTACATCCCTTAACATGTAAAATTCAGCACCAGAACGGTTAGAATTTGTTTCAAGATTTTTGATCCCCCTGATGTTTATATGGCACACTGCAGTTCTGAGGAGACTGGTGGCAGGGGAACAGGGTATGGACAGCAGCACAGCACTGCTTTTTCATGACTAGTAACTAGTGTTGGAATATGAGAAGTAGGGTCATCATTGCACAGTGTCACCTCAGGCTTTATGTATACCTACATAGGGCCCAACTGTTCCGACCACTACTCTCATTTTATAGAGATGATAATTGAACAAACCAAAAATAAATTGGTTTTTCAAGACAGAGACCAGAATTAAAGAATTCCTATAACTTAGGCGTGTGCTAGGTCATATATTCTCTCCCAAAGTGCAGCAGCAGTCAGTAAGTTGCCATCAGTGTCCAAGACTTAGCTTATACAAATCCATTTCTAGCTATGAAATTTTATAGAATTCCGAAGTTCTGACTCCTCAGGGATATAGTTTCCCACTCATCCTTTCTTTATACATCCTTTTAACAGCTATGAAATTCAGCTATTGCATCGTCCTTGCACCCTAACACTGCAAAAGTGGAAAGGGACAACAGGATTTTTTCCTTTAAGTATTTATCACTCCTTAATTCATTCTGAATTGTGATTTAACCACCTGTAGTTCAGTTTGCAAGAAAAGAACATGTGGATAAAAGGAATACATAACTATTACCTGATTTTAAATATAGTATCTGTCAGGTGGGGAGGTATCTGAGACAATGAATATTTTAGTGAGTTATGTGTCTTGGCCATCTTGACTGTCTCAGTGATCTTTTTCATACTTGTAAACAACATTGCCCACTATGAATATATAGAACACCATGAAACCAATCTGCTTCCATCGTAATGTGCTTCTTATGGACAAAATCAGTCACGACCACAAATCAGTCATGATTTGTGCACAAAAAATGTGCTTCTTATGGACAAAATCAGTCATGACCTCACTTTACAAACAGTACTATAACCTCATAAATTATATATATTACAGTTCTCCCCTAAAAAAGCTAGTTTTGCTTCTCTGCAGTCTATACATCATAAGACAAAGCCAAAGGTTCGTATGCACCCATAGAAATATATTAAAAGAACAATGTATATATTATCTAAACATATGTACACACATACACATGTGCACACATCTATGTTTCCTGTATTCATATTCACTATCTCTTTATAAGACAATAAATCCAAGAATTCAACATTTTAGGCACCCACTATCCTTTTAGACAATAACACATTGTGCAAGACAGAACCTAAATTTCTCCTGTGGCTAAAAGCTTCAAGTTCTCTGGATTTAAAATGACCTTAGAGCTTAAATGAAATGGTGTTTGTTACCTCTTGAGGAATTATCAGTATCCTACAACTATTTTACAGCTAAACACAATATAGCATAGCTGGTGATCTCAGCTTTTTCTTTCTCTTTCTGCATCTCCTTTCGTCTGCGCTTTCATTATTGTAAATCCAGAGCATAGGAATAAAATGTGATTAATGTGTTTCCAGAGAGCGAGAGGACGCAGTGGGAAGAAAACAGCCACAAGCTTTTTTTTTTCCACAGTCAATGGCCCACCTTCCTTGGTGACAGGAGGAAGTATACATTCAGTGTATATGACTGCACTGTGCATTAGAGCTGTGTGGGTTTTTTGGCTCTTCCTGAGATCTGATGTGTTTTCTTCATGAAAAACCCTGCAGGCATCTTTACTGAAACCTTAATCACCTCTTCTCCCTTTCTAATGCAGATTTCTTGCACCTATGAATTTTCTCATAAGATGATTTATTGTGCATAAAATTCCACTTTACTCCTAATGTAAATTATACTGCCAACTATCTAAATGCCAGCTATCTTCTGAAACTCAGTCTTTTGGAGGCAGTCAGCTGTCTGGTCTGAATGCCTAAGTGCTTTCTAAAGCATAATGAGTTTTGCTAAAATGTCCTCAGGCAACTGTTTATTTCTATGATTTTAATTGTTTAATTAATACTGCCTTTTGTAAATAAATTCAGTATCTATTAGTCCATTTTTAGAAGATCTACAGGTTTGCTGTTTTAATATTTTATGCCTTCTGGATGATATTGTGAATTTTGCTAAATATTACAGCTAGCAGCAAGAGTTGGAATATCATTAATACAAAGCAGAAGACAACTGCTCTTAGAATAAGATTCCTTCTGGATATATGTGCACTGTAGCTCAGCTTGAGGTACATCTGTAGAGACAAAGAAATAAAAAGTACCAGAAGGTATGCAAATGAAACAAACTGATTAAGAACTCAGTGCTGAACCAATACTATTATAAATATACACATCTATCACACTTTTGAAAGAAAACTAATAGCATACCTGTAATTATGGAAGACGGGACAGAAATTGCAAACGAGCTATCCAATACTGCTGACAATTACTACCCCTGCTGCTGTAAGCAGAACAGAGTAGTCTTAGTGAGGATCTCAACAAAAAAATTACTCTTCTTCTTTGGAATAAATAACTGTTTCACAAATTAACCCTTTTTATGTGAAAGATGGCCAAAAAAAGGAAGATGTACAACACCTATAGCCTCTATAGCCTGCAGCATACATATATTCCAAATTCTTTCAAGCCAAGCTGTGGTGACTCACTCCTCAGCTGATGAAGGCTCATTCTCATGCCATTCGACACCAATTTATCTATCAGTTCTGGGAACTGAGAAGGTATGTGAAAAGAAATCAAGTGCTTCTCACTCATGTGCTCTGGTCTGTGTTAAGACACAATGACTGGCTGGAAGTCTGCAAACTGTGCTCTACAGTCATTTGTTGATGTCTAGAATGTCGAGCTGATAGATCACATCACATGACATCAAGTGCTATTCGATGCCTCCTTATGAATCTTCCCTCAGCTCCTTAGCCCGTTTTCCCTATTAATACTTAAGTTTCTTTAAAAAGCCACCTTCTAGTTACTTTGTACTTTAGTCATTTCACTGGATTTGTTTGTCCTGGAAATACATGTTAAAGTGGATAGTTAAAAAAATGAGTCAGGTAAAAATACTCTATGAGAAATATTTATGGTGCTATGTCCACGCTCCCGGCCTCAGTTTCCTATTGGGAATGGTGAACCTTGCTATGTTCTGGTCACAGTGATTATACTATCTACACAAATAACAGGATACACTTCATATAAGGCTTCTAAACTTAAACTCAGAAGCAATACTAGCTAATAATGTTTTGGAAGGAAAGAAACAATAAGTACTATGGTAGTAGCCATTCTGGCATTTTAAAATTGTGCAACCCTTAAATAATAAGTGATTATACCATATTAAGTTTTAACATTAAAAAATGCATTCAGGGTTAAATATTTTACTGTATCAAGCATTGAAGAATCTTTGCTTGACAGAAGTACCAAACAGCACCTGTGCCTGGTAAGAAGCCCTTGGAAACAGCAAGTTCTTGCTTCAAGGGGCAGGACGGAGCACCATACCAAATCCCTGTAGAGGTATGAGGTAAGATCTGTGTTACAAGAGAGTTTCTCTCACTGTTTATCAGAGGTCTTCTCTGATAATGCCTCCAGGCATCATGCTGTTTTACTCTAAAATAAACTGATGCCCACAGATACTGAAGCTAATGTGCACAACCTAGGAAGTTTCCTTTTAATTTTTTTAATAACAAGTTTATTCACAGCTCCCATACTGGTAGATAACATTTGATGGTTCATTGCATAAGGATCTTCAATAGCTAAGAAACATTTTGAATGATAGATTAAGCATTCTGTTTAAAAGCCGAATAATAATATGTCTCCCTGCAATAATCAGCATAAGTGTCTACTTTTCAGCTTCAGCACAGAGATGGTAATAATTCAATGACAGGTGTAGTTTAGTCTCACTGGAGCTAACAACTGTTAGGAACAGAGAGCCTATTTATCTTTATTGCTTCAACTTGAGCCATACAAACTTGATGTATGATTCTGTCATGGTAAGCTCAGTGTCACCTACCAGTGCCACCAAATATTTCAGCTAAGGAGATAGTCTTGTTCTACATTCTGATGTATCGTGTGTTTCTTTTGGTTATGGATCAGTAACTCAACAAGATCTGACAGCAGGCCAAAGTTTGTTGCAATGATCCAGGAATCTACTCATGCTGACATTTCTCTCAAAAACGGGATCTTTTTAAGTGGTCATCCACATACTCTCTTTGCATTTACTGTACCTGCATGGGTATAAGTTACTTTCTGTAATATTTTTTGTCCACTTCTTTGTCTGCTTCTTTCCTACTTCAGGCCAAGGCATCACATAATCCTGATAATGGATTTCCTCTCTGCACCTATTTCAACCCAGGCTTATCTTTCTGAATGTCAGTGATCAGAACTCTAGATGTCTGTCTCTTATGCTTTGCATACCGACGTTCGTATTGACCCACTTTGCTGAAAATAATTTGAAAATATCTTAGTACCCCATTTGAACTTTTTCAAATGCACTTTATTGATGATTCAAAGTAATTTTTACAGATTTTGTACTAATGCCCAATTTCTCTAGTTTAATCAGTTCCCTTTGAATACTTCATGTGAAGTCCAGAGAATTTCGGTTGTCAGCATTGTTCTTTTACAAAACGTGAAATTTTATCAAAGAGAGCCATACAGCTGACTTGGTATGACATCCTTTGGGTGTGTTGCACACATTCCCATTTCACATGTGTTGCCATTTTTCTGATTAGATTACTAAAAATGCCTGTTATTAGAACTGATTTTATTTGCAAGTTTCTTTCTTTGTGTTTTAGAAAAAAAAAAAAAAAAGACTATCTGGTCTCTCATACTTTGTGTGTTGAGGTCCTTGTGTTTTGATGCCAGTGAGGATGAAAAAACAAGATCTTCTTTAATCAGAGCAGTTAGGGCATCGCAATTGTTGTGTTTTGCCCTTAATCTGAGAAGGAAGTCTGGGCAGTAGAAATTATTGGAACCACAGCTACTTTATGTCATAACTGCCACAGGAAACAAAGAGGCTCTGATAGGAACAGAAATTTTAGTAAAGATTACAGGCATCATATTTTGCAGAGATAAGGGACAAGACTATATGGAGAAAGGCCTTTCCACAGCAAATTAAGGAAAACTGGTCAAGGAGAGGGATTTCCAACAAGCTTTTAATGGAAGCAAAATGTGTTTGTATTTTGATATTAAAATCTCCTGCCAGAAACTCACTTTGCAAATCCATCAGTTGGGAACAGCAATTTACACATAAATGAAAGTATTTTTTTCCGTTGTGCTGGGCAGCAGGGTCAGATACCATACAGCCACTTTGAATTGCCTTTAAAATAAGATGTAACTGAAACAAGTAATATTTTTATTTCTTGAGAATGGACAAATATCATTCAAGCCAATGAATGGGTTCATTCAGAATAACTGTGCTGGTTTTGGCTGCGCTAGAGTTAATTTTCTTCACAGTAGCTAGTGTGCTAGATGTAGATGAAAAGAGGTAGGGACCAACCTGTCATTTTGTTTTTAGGATGCCAGAGTCTGAAGCAACTCTCTGTGTAAATCAGAGTAATTCTGAGTTTGTTGCAATTTACACCAAATATTTGTAGTTTAGAACATATGCCCCAATTTTTATGGGCATTTGCCTAACTGTAACATTTAAAATACCCACATTTTCATAACACTGACCTTGAAAAAAAATAATTCTTCGTCTCTGCAGCATAAGATCCTTGTATTAAATGTTGCCAAGACAAGAGCATCAAAAATATACCATATGAAAGAAGAATCTCCTTCTAGATGGAGAAAACTACAGGAAATATGAGAGATGCAACTTGGCTTTTAGTTCAACTCTTCTCCAGCGCTACAGGCAAATTCATTGCATTCACAGAACTCTCCCTGCAGCCTTGATCTGTCTGCCTCTGGATGTACCCACATTGCCATGTTCTAACCTCACCTCATGTCTTCAAAGGAGCTCCACCATGAATAGGAAGATTGCTACTGAAATTATAATGACAGCAATCACTATGATTTCTAATCTTCAGTCATAATCTGAAAAACGTTTGACTCTTTCTGCATTGCCTTTACCCGTATGGTCCAGGTTACATTCCCTCATTACTTTCTACAAAATTCTGTCTTTTTATTTCTGTCTGTCTATTATTAAAGTTGCAGGTCTTAACAAATAAAAATCTTATCGGCTCGCCCAGATATCAGTGACACTTCAGACATTTCAGACACTTTCGTTCAACATTAGGAAAAAACCACCACACTATTGCCCTTTAACAAATCTCCCTTTCAGTGAGATAACTTTTGTTTTTACAGCATTTTTTAAAACACTAATCTCTGATGTTACACTTTATCGAGTGATTTTTATATATTTAAGTCAATTATGTTTTCCTTACTTATTGTAAAAAGAGAATTTCAATGTTATAATACTGCTTTCACTATTTACTACCTCCTAAATATTTTGACCTTAATGCTTCCTCTGATGTATCTGTCTATTTGATACCATGAAATGTTTTAAAGATTGTGCTCCTCAACTAAGCAGTCTGTATTTTTTCTCTGTCCTCAGGCTCTTTCTCAACTAATGACGCCATATGAGCCAGAGTACAGTCCCTTGGGATCTCTCAAGATGCTAAAGACTGTCACAGTCAGCACGAAAATTTCTGTAATTTAAATTTTCAGTTCATGTATAATTCCTTGTTGTTGATTTCAAATCCTCAAACATTCAGTTTGTTAAGTATATTTGAACTTTGGATGGTTACGGTACATTAATGCTTGACTTTTGACTCACCATTCAGAACCGTAATAAATTTTTCTTTTTATTTTCTTATTCATCATTATGCTACCTTATGGTATATCTTTTTGCAAGACTATATTAAATAAATCACTCCAAATTCATTTAAAAACTAGTGTGAAACTACAAAATAAATACAGTCTATGATATGTGCTCTACAGTGTCATTATTGTTTTAATTATTATTTAATTTTTATTATAATCCAATACCTATGAAAGATATATTATTTTCTCAAAAAGGTTAATGTTTACAAAAATAAATAAATCAAAATCTATTATAGAATGAATGTCCTAATAATTTCCCACCAATTTCTTATTCATTCACAGTCTAAAATCAAGAACATGCTGTGCCCATTTTTTGACTCATTCACAGCCTTGTACATCACTCCTTTAAAAATGTATGTGTGCACGCACAACTTGAAACAACACAGCTGTGATTTCAGGGCTCTGCATTCTACATACCACACAGGTGGATGTTCTCAATTTCTGTCTTTTTATTTTTTTTCACCTGAGTGTACAGGAAACTTAAAACAAATTGGGGTCTGTGCAGGAAAAAGAAGAAATGGCAAAGCAAGTCCCCAGGGACCAAAGGCAGAGTACTCATGAGTCTGTGTGTGGATGTTACAGGCCTGGGTGCAGGGAGATTTTAGTTTTCTGACAGGCGTCTGTGTGAAAGCCTTGCTTTCTCATGGACGCTGTGGGAAAACAGTTCAGAGATATTGTAAACTATGGTATTGTTATGATACCAAGGAAGAAAACACATGAGGTAAGAGTTACTGGGTCCAGCCAATCTGTCTGAGGGGTGGCTGGTCAGTTAACCAATAACCTTATGTCAGTCCAGCGTGCTAAGGTATATAAGCGCATCTGTAAAATAATAAAGGGTCGGTTTTTCACATTATAAAACCGTCTGTGTCGTTTCTCACTGGGACTCTGCTCGCTAGCGACATCTGTGCTCAGTGTTTCCTGCTCCTGAGCAGTAGTACATTGTGTGGGATAAACAAAGCAGTTCATATGGAGCTGCACTGGGTGGAGTATGTGGAGTGTTACACCCATCAGGGAATAGGTAACTTCAAGACTTACAGTTATTGCAGACTGTTCCCAGCAAGTCAATACTCTGATGGTTCATTTGAGGTGAACATATTTTTCAAGCAATCCTTACATAGTCTCTCAAAAACAATTTTGCAGAGGGTATTTGGAAGCACATATTTAGTTTCCCAGAAATATCCCTCAAAACCTTTTCCTGATAAATGCTTTTAACTCTTTGCTTGGAAGAATAACATTCTAAACATGTCTTCCATAAGCTGCCCCAAAATCAAGCTGAATTTCTATAAGGTAAGAAAATCTGTTCATGAAAACTTTCTTTTCGAGGTTTAGTGTTTTCAGATCTTCAATCACACCACCAATGAGATAACTGAAAATCCCAGAGTTTTAACACATTTAACAGATTTATGCCATTTATTTTATGTCATTCATTAGTAGATAGAAAGTTTTTGAAAGAGGGGGATCTTTCATGTTGGATGACAATTGCATAACCATGGCAGAGCAGTTCTTACTACCCACAACTTCTTAAAATCTGGTGCTAGTGAGCCAGTAGCCATACCAGGAAAATATTATGTTACCACCTTGGCCACTTTCTGTAAAAGAAGTTTTCTTTCAAAGACCTCATTTATTAAAAAATATTATTTAAATCGTTAATAGAAGTGGTCTTCACTGTAATAGAGAGTATTAGTCTCCTCCTGTTAACAGCTTTGCCAAAGGAATGAGAAACCTTCTTCTCTGACAGGTCCTGTCCACATAAGTTAAATGCCTTTCTAGACATGGCCTGTCTGTGCTCGCATATTTCTCAGCACAGTTTTCTAGGAATATAGTAAAGTAATGATCTGAATTCTCAAAGACCTTGGGAAAAGTTTTGCTGGATGGTGGAAGGAAATCTGGATGTGTGCTTAAACAAAGCAGAATATGCACAGCAAAGGTCAGAGCTTCTTAGAATAGTCTTGATTTCTTCAGACAGCAGGGGATGCCAGTATTCCTAAAACTTAAATAAAAACTTTGTCAAAATCTCAGTTTCCTCACTGTTTCCAATAGGATTAACTTAGGTATCAGTTTTCCCATACTCTTCAAAGACATTATTTATTGCAAAGCCTTGCATCCTGTAAACTTAGTCCAAAATAACACCCCTGAATTACCAGTTCTGTAGTTCACAACTCAGGTTCACTTGATGTGATCTGATGTAAACTTAGAATAGAATGTTAAATCTAATGAGGAAATATCCCCTCATATCTGCAGAGGACTTTTGAAGACAGTGGAACATTAAGCAGCTTCGTGCCCTGGTTTGGTTGGGGAGCAGCAACCACTCCTAGATGCTTGGGATTCTGCAGATATTTCTTTTCTGCAGCTTACAAAGGAAGAAGGAACATAAAAACACACATTCCTTTTTTGTGCCTCAGCTGCACATATATTCCACAGGCAGCCCAGTAAACTAGGAATGCAGCACCCACAGAGACTGAAGCAACTGCAAAAACAGCTGAAACAAAATCAAAATAAAATTTTGGTCCCAGTAACTAGCGCTTAAAATGTCACTGTAAAATGACATGGAAGAAGGGAATCTGTCTGTACAGCCTTTGGAAGGGAAGTTGTTTGGGTTTTGTTTTCCCTCAAATGACTGTCACTGACCTGGAAAAAGATGGAAAAAAAAAACCTGCTCAGACCTTCTACTTGGAAAACATGGATCCAATTTCTGCCTGGTTAAAACTTAGGGTAACTGCTTATTTCACTTAGAATAAAATCAGAGCCTATGAATCACTGAAAGCTTGATTAATCAAGTAGTTTAATGCATGTCATTGATATGTTTGAGGAAAAAATATAACAAGATTTCAAAAAACAACTTATGTGGCAAAATGTTTTGTTTACACCTAGAATACAAGGGGCAATGCTGCAATGTATTTCTTCTTCCCATTTTTTTCTGCTATAAAGAATAAATAATTGAAGCAAACTCATGGAATGAGTACTCCAATACATCTTTATGTTGGCAAAGTAGTTTAGATCACAAAGCATCACACAGGAATTTAGCTCACAAAGTAACACAGGAATCTGTTGGAAGATATGATTTTCCATTTGGAACAAAAGTATCTTAAGTAAAATTAATTTCAGTAATTAATTTCACTTAATTTATAAGTAATAAATATAGTAACTAATTATGGATAATGAAAAAAACAGATTTTATCCACTCTGAATTTCATTTTATATGGTTTTTGTCTCCAATACCTACAACAGGAAATGCATTCACACGTAAAGATTTCAAATGCAACACTTACAGCAATGCCCAATGTGCAGTTTTAGATTCAGCTGTGGTTTCCTCCAGGTTAAGCTAATTCAAATGTTAAACTCTCTGGGTTGCTATGAAAAAGCTTATGAAAACTAAACTGCAAACTTAAAAAAATGCCAGAAATACAGTGCCTGCAGCACAGACCTCTAAAACTATGGTTTCCGTTTTCAATACGTTTCAGTTTGCTTCACATGAACCAAACTTAAAGCTTAAATTCCCTGCTTTAAGTGTCATACATGGCCCACCTATGTCTCACATTTGCTTAGCATTTGACCCATTCCCCTTTTTAAGCTTTGATGAACCTCTTGTGAATCTAGGAGGATATAAAATATATAATGAAGAAAGGTAAGTTGCCAGTACCTTAGAAGTTCATTTTGAGTTAATTCTGGGCAGGAACAATACCTGACGATCTCTTGCAGCCTATCAAATCTGTTTGACAAGAAGTTTCAAACTACAGTCACAGATCTCAGTAGCTTTGTGTTCTTCTGAGGTAGCCCACAGAAATAGCTCAGCATTTTGTTTGTGATGGTTTCATTATGGTTCATAACTACCGGCCATTCTTCCCTGTCTACACCACAATGAGAATAGGAATGAACTTTCCTCTCTAAGATGGGAGAAAGAGAGGTGTGCTTTCCCATCAGGTCTTAACTAGAGTCATGTGTCACTGCACATTCTACAGCAGATGTAGAGGGCTGACTGTGGACTGCACTTCAGAAAATTTAAGAATCCCCAATTTAGATTTGCTGATAAATATTGGATTATTTAAATCTTTTGGTCACTGAAGAGTCTTTTGTTTTTTTCTACTCCCTGTACGCATTTTTCCGTGCTCATCTTTGGGTCTCTACCTGAAGTGCCTTTATAAACTATACTGCGTCTGTCTTCAGAAAACTGGGGGCATATCCTGCATTGTTATTTCAGCAGCTATTTAGCTTTGATTTAGTACCTGCATCTCAGTCTACATTTCATATTCTTGAGAGATTTTGTGTGTTGGAGTTATTTCCAGATTTTCTGCCTTCCTGTGACAACTATTGAATCTTTGTATGAAAAAGAAAAGCTTGTGTGATATAAAAGCAACAGTCTTAGTACTTTCCTGCTAAAAGAGGATAATTTTTCCTTTTATCCTGGGACAGTTCTGATTCAGTGAAGACATTAATGTGACACCAAAGGCTAGTGAATACAGTGAAGAAATTCTTTACAAAACATTAAAGCGATCTCAATTATATCTGCAGGCATGGATCTCCAATTTATATTCTTCTCTCCATGTCTTGGTTCCAAGGAGCTCTGGGTATTCCATGAGCAAGACATGGACTTCTTCTGACTTACATCTTCCCAGAGATAAGAACTTTGTTTGATGTTTGTATTTGCTTAATGTTTATATTGACTTTGAGGACTGGAAATCATGAATCAAAATATTCACTAAATAACTGCATCCTTTTGGTTTGCAGAGCCCTTTATTCCAGATGCCTGTGTTGTGAAATGATTACAACAGTTGTGTCCTTGGATCCACTTTTGATCTGAGCCAAAGGGCACTCTCTTAAGCAATTTGCAATAAAGGTAAGGGTCTGTATGGGTCAAGACCATTAGTAAAGGATAGTTTGAATGTGACTGGTCTCCTGGAGATATTAAGTTTTTAATAGAATAGAAAAAGACTATCCCGTAGTTGTTAGCTATAGTGCCAAGGAGTGCTATGTGAAGCATTCAATTTATTCTTATAGATATATCCAATTGATTCCAATTCCTGAACCTACAGAACCATATTTAGGTATAGTTTGGATATCTCCAAGGATGGAGACTCCATAAGCTGCTGGGAAACCTTTGACAGTTTTCAACCACTTCAAGGTAAAATGTGTTTTCCTACACCTAAGTGGAATTTTCTGTTTCAGTGTGTGTCTATTGTCTCTTGTCCTGGTATACTGGGCACCACTGACAACAGACTTCACCTTCTTTTCACCCTCCCCTCAGATATTTATATGCAATTATAAGATGCCTCTCGAGCCTTTTCTTCTCCAGGCCCAGTTCCCTCAGCCTCTCCTTATACCAAAGAACATCCAGCCCACTGATCACATTTGTGTCTCTGAACCTCCTCCAGTATGTCCATGTCTCTCCTGTGCTGGGATAGTGGACACAGTGCTCTGGGTGTGGCCTTACCAGTTCAGAGAAGAAGGGCAGAATCATTTTCCTCCACTTGCTTTCACTAGTCTTCCTAATGCAGCTCAGGGTACTGTAGACAAAATAATCACTATTCAACTCTCAAATTTGAAGATAACCATTTTTTGATTTGTTATTACAGTTTATCTAACCACTGTTATTTATAAGCTTTTGCAATCATGACTGCAGGTGATAGCTACACATACTGGAAAGGGATATTCTTTCCCAAGGGTTGCCTAGCCAGCTACTGTCCTGCTCCTGTGTAGGTAACTCAATGTGATTGTGACTGATTCAGAGTCACTCTCTTGCTCCAGTTTTTTCCAAAGTTAGAACAGCAGTGATGTGTGACTTTTATGCCTATCACAGACAGTAGGGAAGCAGGTCCTTGCAGATTTATCTCCCTTGTGACTGATATGAAATATGATGCTTGTCTCAAGTGCTGCAGTTTGGCCTCGGTGTGCCCAGAACTGGTCTCTGGATAAGAGGTCAAGTTATGCTACCGCAGCACAGCCTGTAACTCTTCAGCAACTGAATCTTCTAGACAGTTCAAGTAGTCTCACCATCAGAATTACATTTGAGAAAAGCCTACTGTGTCCTTGATGGGATGGATGTGATGTTTGCTTTTACAGTCACTTCTGAGAAAATAGTTCCATCAACTTGCCAGTAGAATCCAGTTTGTGACTTACTTTGTGTAACCCAGCAGTTTGCATGAAGACCCTGCAAATCCTGCAAGACTTAAGATACTGCCTTTTTTGAAGGCATTATGTTTTGCTAAAAGCTGAGCAGCAAACTAGAGAAATTCCATGCTATATTAGCTGATAGTGGAGACAAAAAGTTAATTCAAAGCCAATTGTTTTGAAAAAAAACAGGCTCTGTGTTTTTCAAGTCATGGTGATCAGTCTATAACTAATGTCCCAGCCAGTTTTGCAGGAGTTGGTTTGTTTTCATTTTGGAGTCAGCTATGTAAACAGTAATTCTTTATAATAGTATTTACTTGCTAGTGAGAAATACAGCCAGGCTAAACACTACATGTCCATCCTTTTTTAAATGATTTCTCTTTGTTTTAGAATTTAGTTTTGCTGGGCAAAGCTAATTTGAAAATACAAGTCAGATGCCAGGGAAGAAAACATTTCAAAGGTTCTGTACTTGGAAAATGTATATTTCTTTATTATTAGCTCCCATAAAATTAGCAGCCTGTGTTTTCCAGCTTGGCTTCTCAGAAAAACAAGTGCTTTTGACGGCTAAAAAAAATAAGCTAAAATAGGTATACGGGAAAGAAAATAAATGGGAATATTGTTGTTTTCTTCAACAGTGTTTTTACAAAACCCAAAAAGCTCGATTCAGAGGAGTTACATATTCAGAACCAGTGATGGAATCTCATAGGTTTTGAGCAGGCTCATATTTTATATGATAGGCTGTGAGTGTGAAAATTGAAACTGGAATATGGTTTTGTACATTGTATTTAACTATTGCTTCCAAAAATGAAAGGGAAAACAAAGTGTCTTAAATATCTGTTTAAATAGGAAAACAAATTATAAACATTCCTTTCCTGATTACCATTCTTAACTTTGTACTGCAGCTAAAAAGTATTGCTTGAACGGGTTAAAAAAATAATAATTGGTATTTGTGTAGGCAGATTGCAGTTTTGTCCCTTGAGATAATTTCCACGTTAACTTTCTTCAAAGACCATTTGCATTCCAAAGTCGATATTTTTGCTTGTACATTTCTTTAACGGTTTGCAAAAATGTCTAGACTTATATTTCAAATACCCTTCTTATGTTCCAGCTACATGAATAAGCACATTTTTTTGCTTAAATCTAACACTTTCGAGCAGATTAGGCATGTAGGAATGTTAAGTCTTCCACCTTGTCAGTAAATATCTCATTCATGAGTTCATGAAACTGTAATAAAACTAACAGGTATAGCAATAATATCTCATTAATGATACAGCAAGTTATTACAAACAGGCAGAAGAGAAGGCCACGATAGGTCTGACTGTTTCACACAGGAGCAGGATGTTCCTGCCTGCAGGCTATCTGCTTTCCTGTTACATGCTAAGTTAGGGAGCCTCTTCTCCAGCCGTAGTTCGTGGAAGGAGCTCTGTTCTGACTCTCAGCTCCTGAGAAAGTGCCAGCACTGCTTTGGGGACTATACAAGGGCCTGCCTTCAGCCAGCTGGTATGTGATGTGCAGGGTAACGCTTGGGTAGCAATGACTGCAGACAGCCCAGCCTGCTCCGAGCACTGCTGGGTGCTGGCGTTAGACAGACCCCTCTCCAGCACGGTCACAGCTGAATGCCACACATGGACACAGCTCACCAAGTCCTTCTGTGGGGCCTCCAGAATGAACACAAGGCATTTTTGGAGTAAGATATCACCAGAATTGAGGCAAAGTGTGCCACTGAGAAAATAAATTATTCTTGGCATGTTTCATCCTTCAGGCTTGTTATTATTCTGGACCCAAACACAGAGCGTGACTGACCGAAACAAGGATTAGAAGAGCTGCTAGCATGTATCTCTGGATTGAAGGGGGAAAGGTTGCACCCTGATTTTCTGGCTTCAGCCTTCTTGAAGAGGAGTTTCAGCAATGGGTTTTAAAGGCTGATCCAGAAATGATAGGAGGAAAACACACATTTGTGATTGGAGTGGTGACTCTATGTGTCTTCTGGAAAAATAAGTTACACTTAATTGAAATAAATTGTCAACTAAAGAAATAAGCAGTACTGACATCGTAAGGAACAATTTCAGCAGAGTTTCTATTGTCAAGCTGGAAAACCCCTGTGACACTTGTCTGGCTAATATTCAGAAAAAAACCCCAAAAACCCCTATATGTTGTTATCGTGGATGCAAGGCAATAAAATGACCTTGACCAAACACCTAAGGTCCACCATTTTCACTCAGTGCCTGTGTTCTTTCCAGGCCTTTTAATTTATACTCCTGTCTCCTTCTCCTCTTTCCCCTTTTAATTTCCTTTTTACTCATATGGAAGTAAGTGTCACTGCTCACATTGTGGACTGAATTGGTCTCCAAATCCTTATCACCATCTCCATCTTCCATAAGATCTGACCTTCCACAAGGAACGGTTCTCTTAAGAAATTTTCCTTCGTATGTACCTCGTTCTCAGTCCTTACATGACACTGTCTAAATTGGTTTCCTCAGTCTGGTCTCCATTTATCTTTTTCTTATCTTAGAGGCTATAAGCACTTCAAGGCAAGGAATGTATCTTATACCATGTTTGTAAAATGATACGTACATTTACAGCTGTCTCTAAATTACTTTTTAACAACAGAAGCAAAATCCTTCAATCCCTAAACAGGCAAAAACCTTTCCTTCTCACATGAATTTTACTTGGGTTAAGTCAGACAAAGGCAATGGCCACTAGTGTAGTAGTAGTAGTAGTAGTAATAATAATGGTTTAGAGAATTGATAGTTTATTAAAACAGAAATTCTGAAATCAGTTCTGCAAAGTTAGAAAAACTGGCAGCACTGCTATTTTATGCAAAATATAGCAAAAGAAGGAAATTATTCTCAACACACTGCTGTAGTAGGTAAAGTAAAATATTCCTCATCTGGATTTTAAAGCTCTTGAATAAGATCAAATTCTCAGGAGACTCACTCTAAGGGAAATATCAGTTTTCATGAAGGTTGTCTTTCAATTGAAATTTTACATACATACCTTTGTGTTAAGGGACACAGTCTAGTAAAAAAAGAAACACATTTTAAGATCAAAATGTCTTTCCAACATGACTATATGCACACACACACACACACACACACGTATCTCCACAGTTTGGGGCTTTTTTCCAAAGTTTATTCATAGAAATTCTAGACTTGCCATTTATTTTCCGAGGTTTCTGTGGTTATTGTTGTCAGAGGTACCAATACAGCAATGAAGTGAAGGAACACATATCTCATATTTTCTGTGTGCAGGCTTAAAAAATCCAGACTTCTGTAGATTCTTCAAGCATTGGTTACTTTACAATTTCCTTCCTCCTCTTCCATTTTCAGCCTTTGTCTAGATTGTATGCATGCCAGACATAATTTTCAGGGAAGAAATATTGAAATAGGAAATACTTCTCAGTATTCTCTTGATGTTGGGTCTGCAAATTCTGTAGCACAAATCTTACACTTCAAAGATATGCCCAAACAGTAGGAGCCATTAGGGAGGACAGAAATACTGCAGACTGGAAGTTGAACCTACAGCATTCATTTTCTGTATGAGGACCATGACAACGTTACACGCAAAAAAAGTCAGCCTTGAGAAACTACAAGGTGCAAGAAATCAACCCAAATGAGAACAACAGTTGTCTGATGTTTGAAACTGGAACAAAGAAGGGACATGGAAAAAAAAATCAGTACTTCATTGACAGAAGGATTTGTCAAATGCTGGCTATGAGAAAAGACTAATGTCTGGGCCAGAAGAAAGAATAAAGCAGTGCAAAATGAACCTAAATTTCTGAAGGACAAAAGCCTTTTTGAGACATGTATAAGCAGAACTCACTCTTCTGAGGTGTTTCCAGTAGAATAATGCATTTAATTTGCAACAAGAAATTACTTCAATTCATTGTTGTGTTTACTGCACAAAAGTGTCTTAGACTCCACAAAGGTTTGATAGTTTTTTGGCATTTTTTGACAAGAGAAGGGTAGAACTTTATCTACTAAAATTAAGTTAGTTAATATATCCTAAAATGGTATTTCCCTTCTACATCTCTCATAGTCATAACAGCTGATGCATCTGGGCCTTTCTTCTCTTATGTGGTTTTTACTGGAGAATATCCTAGTTTACAGCATAAATTCTTGTTTGCAGCCTTAAATGCCCTTGATGGGACCCTGAATTTGTATTCTTGAATTGCTTCTTTTTTAATTACTATTATGTCAGTCCTTACAACATTCAGCACACAAAGGAATTTAAACAAAACAAAACCGTGGGTGATGGACTAAATGAAACTTGGCATCCAGAATTTCTCTGCTGTATGGATTCCCTGATGTCTTATTAGGTTCTTATCAGGGCTATTAATTGGTCCTGTCTCATTCTATCTAGCTGCCTCTTTCCACAATGCCAATAGTAAGTCTAGAATATCTAAGCCCCTAAACCCTTCTCTCAACAGAATTCAATCTGATCACTTAATTCCAGACAGACATGTACAAAAATGCATCAGGCAGACTATGAGTTTTATTTTATTAGGAAAATTAACAGAAATGGGATAAGCAGGCAGCAATAAGAGCTCTTTTGAGCTACATGAACTGGAGAGAGCTTGAATTTATGAAGCAATCCATTAAGTAAGTTTCTCACTGCATTACTATCTAGTCCTTCTTCAAAGCTAGTTTAAAATGTCTGAATCTATAGATCTTCCATTACTTCCCTTGATATACTGATCCTTATGACTATATGACATAATATATCTCACTGATAGGAATTTATTCCATCTTAATTTCATCAAATTATTCATAGTTATATTCCCCTGTGCTGCCATAAATAATTTTTCTTCATCCTTGGGGTGAAATGTCAGCCCCTCAGAAATGATAAGAGTTTTGCTGTTGTGAGGCCAGAATTTCACCCTTGGTTTTGCATGCTTGAGATACTTTAGAATGTTATAATAAGTTATCATTTATGTAGGCCATAAATATATATCTGTTTTAATCAATCACTGGAGAGAGCTTACAAGAGATATGAAGATTGAAATATGAAGTCAGAGCACCTCATTGGAAAGGCAAAAGTGTTCATCTAATAAACTGTCATATGTGATTAAACAGGTTAGAAAAGAAAGACCACCTGGCAGGCAGAGGGTAAGAAAATGCCGAATGTTGATTGAAAAATACACATATCACAGAAGAATTATCTCTTGGAGCATGAAATCCTTCCCTTTGTTTGAAATATCTTTGTCCTTCTACAGAAAGCTTGTAGAGTACGAAGAAAAAAACAGGGGAAGGGAAGGGAAGGGAAGGGAAGGGAA
>VZRS01006125.1:727522-757762 GCA_013398055.1 Ifrita kowaldi
AAGGGAAGGGAAGGGAAGGGAAGGGAAGGGAAGGGAAGGGAAGGGCAGTAATTTCCTTGAATTCCTTTCCACATCTTTCTCCAAGGGTTAGGACACAAGTGTTATTCTACCATCTGCTCCTTCTCTCTTCTCCCTACCACAACATTAATAATATTAGCAATAACTATTGGTACAGCATGAAATAATACTGTAGTACCATGAAGTGGAAAATATAATTTGGAAAACAAACAAAAAGCTGGCTGTTATAATTTCTTGTATATGCTTTTCTCATTTTTATTTTTCAGATTACTCTTTTGACATTTCTGCTATTGTTGACTTTTTGTCACAGTGTTGGCTTCATTTTATTAGCCTTTATATTGTTGTACAGGTAAGAAGAATCTAGCAATATAAATTGAAACATCTAAACCATGGTTATTATGCAGCACCCTTTCACAGAACTTTCAATTTATTGATGAGAACATCAATATGCCAAGGAGGTCTTACAAAAAGCAAATGCTTCTGCGCTGAAGTTCCTATAATTATGGACCGAATGATCCATTTTTTTTTTCGTACTTTATATTGTTTCCTGTCTCATTTCCTGCAGTACAGAAACAACTATCACTGTGATAGCACAGATTAATATTGTATTCACATCTGACACTGGAAGGCTTTCTTACAGGGTAATGATGACATGACATCAAAGAAGGTGTTTTAGCAGAATGATGGGGTGGCTTTACCACTAAAAGAGATGGAATTAAACTTCAATATAAAAGATCCATAATGTTATTTTGTTTTCGTTTTGCAGCAGAAACCTACAGAGGATATTTATATAACATGCTGTTCTAATTACTTCACTCTGTGTGAGTGTTCCAAATTCTTCTAAGAGACTCATGTACACCAGATATATATTTGCCTGGGTAAAAGCTATCTGGAAGACACCCCAAAGAGTGGTGGTGGAAGGAGTTACATTCAGTTGGCAGCTGGTAACAGGTGGTGCTTCCTGGAGCTCAGTATTGGGGCCAGTTCTCACTAATATCAATGGTCTGGAAGAAGGGTTTGAGGGCATCCTTGGTCAGTTTGCAGATGACATCAAGTTGGATGGGGGTGCCAATCTGCTGGAGGGTAGGAAGGTTCTGCAGAAGAATCTGGACAAGCTGAATCAATGGGCTGAGGCCAATGGTGTGAGGTTCAACAAGGCCAGGTGCTGAGTCCTGCACTTGGTCACAACAACCCCCTGCAGCACTACAGGCTTGGAGCAGAGTGGCTGGAAAACTGCCCAGTGGAAAAGCACCTAGGGGTGCTGGTTGACAGCAGCTAAACATGAGCCAGCTGTGCCCAGGTGGCCAAGCAGGCCAAGGGCATCTGGCTTGCATCAGAAATAGCGTGGCAAGTAGGCAAGTGATTGTTGCCTGTACTCAGAGCCAATGAAGCCCCACCTGGAGTCCTGTGTCCAGTTTTGGGCCCCTCATTATGAAAAAAACCATTGAGGTGCTGGAGCTTTTCCAGAGAAGAGCAATGGAACTGGTGAAGGGTCTGGAGCACAGCTCTTATGAGGAGTAGCTGAGGAAACTGGGGCTGTTTAGCCTGGAGAAAAGGAGGCTCAGGAGAGACCTATCACTCTCCTCAACTACCTGAAAGGAGGTCATAGCAAGGTGAAGGTCGACCTCTTCTCACAAGGAACAAGCAATCTAACATGAGGAAACAGCTGTAAGTTGTGCCAAGGTAGGTTTAGATTAAATATTAGGGAAAATTTCTTCACTGAAAGGATTGTCAAACATTGGAACAGGCCCAGGGAGTAGTTTGAGTCAGTCTTCCTGGAGGTATTTTAAAGACGTGTAGATGTAGCACCTAGGGACATGGTTTAGTGGTTAATAGTTGGACTATAGAGGACCTTGGAGGTCTTTTCCAAACTAAATGATTCTGTGATCCTGATCTCTTTCTTTGGACTGTTTCCCAGTTGCTGGATTAGAACAACTGACAAATTATTTATTGTTGAAAACATTTGACAGAAAAAGGCTAAATATGCCATCATTCAATATTAAATTCTGTAAACAACCAAAGTTGCACCAACCTTCCTAAGTTAGCCAGCAATTCTAGAGTTTCTGCCAACCCTTTGCAGCATGGAAATGGATACAGATGAAACTGCTGCAAAGTTTTTTTTCTATACTTTGAATTAGTCTCCTTTTCCTTTCCCTATGTACAGAAATTACTGTTTTGAAACATGCAGGCATTATAATAGATGACTGAATTGTTCATGTTCTCATTGGCTTAGGAAGCCAAGCCCGTCTAGTTTGTATTTTGTTTGTAGGCATGTTAAAATTCTGGTAACAGTGTGAAGTCCCAGGTCCATGATCCTCACTGTCATCATTTTACAAGAGATACATATTTTTACAGCTAAAGCCTTGCAAATTTACCTTGAGATCTTCAGTTCAGACTATTTATACTCCATATCCTTTCATCCCACTGCAACTTGTGCTTACTCTGTAAAGGTTATTTTGACTGAGGACAGTGCTCATCTCCCTGCTCAGCCACACTCTGTGAGACTTGGCACTAGTGGGCAAGGACATCTAGAAGCACCCACTCTGAAGAGAATGGTGTAGTTCATAGAGTCATATAATCATAGAATGGCTTGGGTTGGAAGGGACCTGAAAGATCATCGAGCTCCAATCCCCCTGCCATGGGCAGGGACAACTTCCACTGGGCCAGGTTGCTCAGAGACCCATCCAGGGTGGCCTTAAACAGTTCCAGGGATAGGGCGTCCACAAGTTCTCTGGGCAACCTGTTTCAGTGCTTCACCAACCTCACACTAAAGAACTTTTTCCTAATATCTAATCTAAATCTACTCTCTTTCAGATTGAAGCCATTCCCCCTTGCCCTGTCACTACATGCTCCTGTAAAATGTCCCTCTCCATCTTTCTTGTAGACCCCCATTAGATACTGAAAGGCCGCAATTAGGTCATCCCAAAGACTTCTCTTTTCCATCCTTAACAAACCAAATTCTCTCAGCCTTTCTTTTCCTCACAGAAGCGGTGCTCCATTTCTCTAGTCAACTTGGTGTCCCTCCTCTGGACTTGCTCCAACAGCTCATGTTAATGTCCTTCGTGTGCTGGGACTCCAGAGCTGGATGCAGTACTCCAGGTGGGGTCTTACCAGACCAGAGCAGAGGGACAGAATCCCCTCCCTCACCCTGCTGGCCATGCTGCTTTTGAGGCATCCGGGATACATTTGGCTTTCTGGGCTGTGCATACATTGCTGGGTCATGTCCAGCCTCTCACCCACCAGCACCCCTAAGTCCTTCTTTGCAGAGCTGCTCTCAATCTGTTCATCCCCCAGCCTGTGTTTATACCAGGGGTTGCCCCAACCCAGGTGCAGCACTTTGTATGTGGCCTTGTTAAAACTCATAGGATTCCCATGAGCCCATTTCTCGAGCTTGTCCAGGTCCCTCTGGATGGCATCCCATCCCTCAGGTGTGACAACCTCCATGCTCAGCTTGGTGGTGTGCAAATTTGCTGAGGGTGCACTAGATCCCTTTATCTACACCATTAATGAGGATATTAAATAACACTGGTCCCAACACAGACTCCTGAGGGACACCACTTGTCACTGATGTTCAGTGAGACTCTGAGCGATTGATCGCTACCCTCTGGATGTGACCCTGCAACCAATTCCTTATCCACCCTACAGACCATCCACATTGAATCCATCTCTCTCCAATTTAGAGAGCAGGATGTTGTTAGATACAGTTTCAAGGGCTCTGCAGAAGTCCAGATAAGTGACATCTGTCACTTTCCTTGTTCAGTAATGTAGTCACTCCATCACAGAAGGCCTCCAGGTAGGTCAGGCAGGACTTGCCCTTGTTGAAACCCTGCTGGCTGTCTCAAATCACCTTTGTGTCCTCCCTATGCCTTAGCACAGTTTCTAGGAGGATCTCTTCCACGATCTTTCCAGGCACAGAGGTGAGGCTGACAGGTTGGTTGTTGCCAGGGTTCTCCTTTCTACCCTTTTTAAAGATAGGTACAAGGCTTCCCTTTTTTCCAGTCACCTTGGACTTCACTTGACAGCCACTTTTCAAATATCATGGAGAGTGGCTTGGCAACTACATCAACCAGCTGGATCCCATCAGTACTCTGGGATCCATCTCATCAGTTCTCCTAGACTTACACGTCATGTTCCTCATGTGGTCGTGGACCTGATCGTTACTCATAGTAGGAAGTATTTTGCTCCCTCAGTCCCCATCCTGCTGTCTGTCCACTTACGAGGGAAGAGAGGACAGTTCTGCACTTTGCCCAGAGGGCTAAGCCTAACTGGGGCCCAAAACTGAGACTTCTCCAGCCTGATGACCCTGAATGATTTGCGTGTCCTTTGGACACAATTACATCCAGGATTGAGGCTGGGTTCCTTGTCTGGTGAAACACTTCCACCTACTTTCTTTAAAACACGAGCGGAAGAAATATCATCCATGTTGTTGGCTTCCTCCACATAAGGTCTATGTCAGGATGTGTGTGAAAGAATAACACTCATTTCTTCTGGGGAAAATCCCGTTAGCACCAGCAACAATCGGTGACGCATTTCTACCACTGTCCACCTGTTCAAAGCTGGGCTGATGCTCCGCTCTTCTGGTCAAAATTAAGTAAGAGAGGAGTGAATTGCATAGTCAGTGGAGCATTCATTTAAAAAGCAAGACTGTGTAGTCCATTTCTTCTTCCAAGCGATGATTCTGAATTTTAACCAATGACCAGAATTTCAGGGAACCTTTTCCGAGGATTACATTTATAGATGCAGTTAAAATACTCAGCACTTCAGGTTAGCCAATTTTTTACATGTATCCTAAAAAAAGTATAAAAACATTTTTTAAAAACCTAATTTTACGTTTCATAGGTATTTCAATTTCTCTACACTCCAGTACTCTGCATAAGTTTTTTGCTGTGCCAATATGTCCAACCTAATGTTCCTGTTGCAAATTTTATTATCCCTCTAGCCACAAAAATTTAATCTCAGATACATCGATAGGAAACGAAAGAGAATTTAACAGAACTCTAGCATTAATCTTCAAATAGTTAAAATTTTCCTCAGGTAGAAAATCAAATATTTTTTTTACCTCCTAGAGACGCACTGAATACTGGCAAGCACTACAAAGAATATTTTTCTTTTTTTTTTTTTTTTACTTCACTTTATCTACAGCAGCAGCCATCATGCATCCTGTAAAAAATTAAATCTCAAGTCACAAGATGTATTTCCAAAGACTTAGCAGAAACTCTCTCAATGACGCTCTACCCAAGAGGTTATTATTAGAAATGATGAAAACACAGTTCAAAATAAAGTTTTCCATAACGAGATGAGATTTTCATAACTGAGATATTTTATAAAAATTATTTTAAAGTTAAAATATAGACAAATAAATGCATCATAAAACTTCATCACATCTCCCTACAATTTTTTTCATAAATGTAATAGAAATAGATTAATAAAAAATTAAGAAGAATGAATCACATTAAAATAAAAATACACCAAAGAACTGGCATTTTTCCAGACTCCATTGAACTAGGCCCCTTTCAAATATCATTCAAAATTAACAAAGGCAAAAAGGCAATCAAAAGTGATTTATTATTTTGTGGTGTAAAGATTTAAGTTAACATTAGGAATTGAAATGAAAACTACCTATCAGAGGTGTAGGACAAAATATTTTGTGATGGAAGAAAAAGGCATGAGGAAATTCAGCTGCAAAATATAGAATATTTCTACATAAAAAATTTTTGTCAGTAAATTGGAATGAAGTAAAAAAGAAAATTCTTCAACATCTCAGACCTATTCCTTATGCTGTCTTCCCAGAATACTTGATGTGTTATTCATTTTCTTAGCCATGGCCATTGCCTAACATACCTGCAAGCTGGCTTGCTAAACTCAGATTTTCACCAAGTTATGTCATTGTTTATTATCCTCACAAAAGGGTTAGGAAGGAACAGTCATAATTTTCACAGTGAAATGTGTGGTTAAATAAACTTTGATTCCTTCTTAGACCAAATATCAGAAAGTCAAATTTCCAACATTTTTATCATATAAATTTCATTTTGAAAGTTACGTATGCAAGTGTTAATAAAAATTACCGGGGAAAATATTTTACTTTTATTTTGATTTGTCAGTTTTCATCACAGATTTTGCCGGAACTTTTTCTCAGCTTAATTTTTAGGTTGCAACTAGATATACTGCATTTTTCTTCCCCCTTCCCTCTTATAAAGGCAGTATCAATAGATGATGCTACTGAACAGAAGGAAACCAAAAATATTTATAGCTCGAAACTGCTGCAGAGAATTCTTAGTTTTATGTAAAGCAAGTCAAAATTGTTTTGAACAAAATCTTTTAATGCAATTAAAGCAATTAAAGCAATTTAAATTGAGCCTTTTATGTCAGACTTTCTTTATTCTGTTGAAACACGTATTATTGTTCTCATCTATCTCACACCAACAAGAGATAAGGATGGGGTTTTCCTACAGGATCTTGCTGTAGTTCTTAGCCACCATATCAAAACTATCAAGTTACAATGTACAGCAATGTGCATTTAGTCTTGTAAAATTAGGCCAACAAATGCCTGTTGTGCTACCTTTGATAGGCAAAAAAACCTCTGAAACCACTTGTTTAAATCCTGACTAAGTCAATCAGCATCGTGATATTAGTGTGTAGGGGAAAAATGTACTTAATTCAATTTTCATGAGATTCGGAGCCACTCTTGCTCATCACTGCTCTCTCCCTGGCAACACAATTTCAGATACAGCTTGTCTAAATCAGTCATGTGGTTTTATGTTCCTTATGTTTAGTGTTTTACCAGGTATGCAACTGATTGCCTGAATTAACTCCTTTTTTCAGTATATTTCTCAATGGACAGTGGGATCAGAGATCATTCACTCTGAGACTGTTGGTGACAATGCAAGAGGCTTTCTTATGCAAGGATGAAACTGAATATAAATACAGAGGATAAGGTTTTGGAGACAAGAGGTGACATGAGTCAGAAGCACATGGAAAACATGTCACCTTTAAGTACACTTCAGAGTAAGAGGGAGCTGCAGGAAGTGGTTTAAGTGATTGCAGGCAGCATTGTGTTCTTTGAATCATTTAAGAATCTGTGGCTTTCTATGGTATTGGACACACATGACCTTGCACTCATGTTTCTGCAGCTGAGAGCACTTTTTGTCATAGCCAGGGGAAAACAGTTACTAAGGATCAATACAGAAGTGTCTAATCTTTCAGATATACGTGTTAATCGCCGAGAAGGCTAAAAAGGAGCTGTTTGTACTTCCCTGACACTGGATTTGCTGCCATGGCCGTATTTCACTATCCTTGTCAAGAGAGTTCTTCCAATATCAGGAGCACCTTTTCTTCCTAAACGTTGCATTCCATCTGTGGTGTGTGCATGGCTGCAAAGTGCTTGCATGACAGCAACCATCTGTCTCCTTATTCTTAGATCCTACTTATCCTGTCATGCACCCAGCAGAGATTTCTGCCACTGTACCTTATAGCCATAAAAGATTTGCATTTGGCCTGGCAGCTGCAGTGTCCGTTCCTCTGTCTTTCCCTCCTCTGCCTTTTAGGCCACAAAAGAGCAAGGATGGCAATGAGCAGGTCCACAAGTGAGGAGTCAGTGGTAGCAGAAGTTATCCTTAGCAACTTCAGAGACATGCCCTAGCAACTTTAGAGACAGCCTTGCACAGTGAAGAGTTTTCCTCAGTCATCCCAGGTCTCAGCCCCTCAATCCTAGTGTAGCCCCATGCACCTCTCCTCGTGCCAGCTGTCACAGCTCATTGCCTGCTGACACACAATCCTGTCCACGAGGTATCTTTCTGTAAACACCAGAGACCACGTAATGAAACAGTATTTACCGTTTCTTTGATTTGTAAGACAGTTCCCATAGGCACTAAGACCTTCTGCTGTTAAGAGTGTGGTGTGCAAGGTGTGGACACAAGATGAAGTTCACTGTTGTTTTTGTTGAAAAGACAAAATAGTTATGGTAGAACTGAGGCAAAAGGTGGGAGGTGTGCACATCTATGCTAGAGATGTGATGTTATTTTCTATGTGTTGTGTATCTTCATACATCAGAGCCTGTTATTTGTAGCTGCCACTTGAGACAGACATTGCAGTGAAAAAGATAGTACTCTATTTTGTGCCCCAGCTCCCTCAAACTATTATTCTAATTCTGTATTTATTTTTCATATGCTGAGGCAAGAGTGAGATCTGCTATGAGAACATATGAGAACATAGCTCTCTTAAAACTATAAGGAATGGAATGCTTTATGTAAATACTAATTGTTGCTAGCTCAAAGGGAGAATTAGGAGGCAGGAACCAGCCCTACATAAAACAGGCTACAGAGACCTGGCTGTGTAAAGTTGAAAGAAAATGTCCCAGAAGAAGAAAAGTCAAGAAATGCCTAAATGTTGAATACTAAAGGAAGGAAACCAACAGGAATGAGGGTCACGGGGATGGACTCTGAGGTATGAACCTGAATCACTTTGTGAGTGTTGATACCACAGCACTTCCCCTTTATTCATAAAGCTGTAGATTGCACTCCTCCCTAGGATACAGTATTTTTCCATACAATTCATTTGTTTTAAGATTTCGCAGTCCCCCCTCTAGTGTGAGATGCAATGAGTGGAACTATCGTATAGGTTTACTGTGCCCAATTAAACAGTTCTTGGTTTTCAATTTACTGGCTGTTCTTCAGAGAGGTGTAAAGCAGTACCTCTGTATTAAATCCTGAAAAGCCCTCTGGTTGATATTACATAAATGCAAAAATATTGTATTATTTTAAAGCATGTTAAGACTGGAACCCAGAAGGATGAATGCATTTTTGTTTTTATTTTCAGTGGAAAAGAAACTGAAGCTGAAAATAAAATATGGTTCCTGGATAGCTAGCCTACTGTATACAGAGGATGGGGAAACTAAATGAAACCCATTCACAGTAGGTTAAAGTTGGCCACAGGAGCAGCTGACATTGGAACATTACTAGAGAGACCATGTTGTTGCGAGTTTATTGACGGCTTCATGAACAGCAGAAACAAACAGAGCACTGGGTTTTAATTTTAGGGTATATTTGTACCCTACTAAACTAAAGATCCCAATGACGTCTGTCTCCAGTAACTGGCACCTGGTCTGTTTTTTTAAACAAAAACTGATAAAAGCTGATTCAGCACTGAGGAGGTACACCATACAGCATGCATGTTGACTTCATTTAACCTATCAAAAAGCACTGCTTTCAAGGGCTGATATAATCTTATTTATACTTATTTTCATTGCATTTCAAATAATTCAGCTTTGAAAGTAAGATGTCCTCTCCTGTGATGGCAGTCTAAAGACAGACTGGCTGAATTCTCCAGCTTCCTTAGCACTGTACCCCTGCAAAGGTTAGCACAGCTCTGGTGAGAAACTGGTGCATGGTTATAGCATTTTTAAACCATAATAAAGCAGAGAGTGAGTGTTGAGAACACATCACCTGTGCCAGATGGATACCTGTAATCCAGTAAATATCAATTACGGTTTTTTCCTGAAAGTGCTACCCTTCCTTGGTTACTACAAGGAGTCAGGATGAGGACTACCCAAGCAAGAGCCTGGCAGCACTGAAGAGTCAAATTGAAGTAAATCTCCTTTGCAAGTGTTTACACAATTCAACCTGATTTGAATCTTTAATTTGAAAAGTATTTGTTAAGTAGTCAGTCTCTTGTGGTTCCTCATGCTATTTAATCCCAAACTTGGCGCTTTTGGCTGCTAGGCAACTAAGTCATACATACAAGGTTAGCCTGTCTCTTGCAAGCTCTTTATGGATTTGTTTTCTTCTACAGACTAGTCACAAAACATGAGTGTTTCACAGTGTGGTCTTCCCCCTGCCCTGGACATATGACCTGGAGTACAGTTCATTCAAGAAGTACTTGGATGCCTGGTAAATATATACCTTAGCAACTGTGCTCCGCTGGGGACAACAGCAGATGACCCCTCCCATTCATTCACCACCTCTGTCCTGCATCACCAAACACAGTCCCAGAGGGCAGAACTCCATGCCCCAAAGAAGATGTGTGTCTGCCTATTCCCAAAGTGGCTGTCCGTGTCTTGACCCATGGAATGCAACTGCATCAGTTGTGATGCATTTCTTTGCTTGAGAAGAGATTAATACCCCTTTTAAGCAAATCTTTCAGGTAGCATGTTCAGGCTACTAGGTTTAACTGATTTTTGTAACTCAAATGAATGATAAGAATACTTATAAGCAGTTTATAAACATAAATAAGCCATGCATAGTTAGCAGGAGTCAGTGTTAGCGGTATTCAAAAAGTGACGGTAATGATTCCAGCAAAATTTCTTTTCTGTAATGACTTCTTAGCATTATAAATTCCAAAGTAAAATAAACAATTGCTACACAGAGGAGGTACCTAAATCCACAGGAGTTACCTAAAGCCAAAGTGGCATGTTTTTGAATAAGGGAACCACATGAACTTCTGAAAGAAGCTGAGGTTCACTTTTTGTATTATGATCTTGATGAGAGAGCATTTACACAGACAGAAGTGTAAGCAATTCTGTATATGCAAAAGGATGAAGTATTATTATTGTATACAATCCCTTTTTTTCAACTGATTGTCTGAAAATATGAACTTGCTTTTTCACAGTTGCCACTTTCTCCAAGCACAGGAGAAAACTATACCTTGTGCCTGGTGTACCAGATCTTCTAACAGGAAAAAAAGTATTTTAGTGTAAAATTGCCAGAATTAAAGTTGTCCTCATGACAAATCTCCTCTCCACAATTCTTTCAGAGATACCTCAATACGGGATATTATCAGACTAAATAAAGACTTTATTAGCTAGAATAGAGTAGAAATGTACTGAAAAATATTTTAGAGAAGGGATAAGGTAAATCATTGGTTTAGACATGGGTTATTCCAACAAGACCCAGGCAGGATAGTGTTTTTGTTTAGAAATATTCATCCTCAAACATCCATTTTCCCAAATGAACTATTTACTGTCTCACATACCAAACACATTTTTCTGTTCATCTACTGTTCATTAGTTAATTGTAATTTCCTTTTCTTATTCATTATTCATCTATACTGCACTTTTATTTGATGAGAATTTCCCCACCAGAGATTGATCATTCATTTCAGTCTTAAATAATCCAAATTAATTCTGTGTTGGTTAATTGTAATTATTCTGGTATGTCACATGCTATTTTTCCTGAATGAATGAATTTAGTGATTATAATCTGAACAAAGGCTTAAAGAGGTCAGCAGAGTTTGAGTTTCCCAGGAACACGCATCCATTTAATGAGCAGTTACAGATAAAAACTGCATCCTGAGGATGCTGACATCACTGTCTTAATGGTCCATGTGGGAAGAAGTAGGTCTATTTCATTCTGGCACCTTGAAGGAAAAAAAATCACTTACACACCAGGTTGCATTTTAATGTCTATGGACCTTGAAACAGAGAGACTAAATTTTTTTTCAACAGGGTAAAATTTCTCACTGAAGCAAAACAGAGGATGTCAGGCCATATAAAGCTGCTTTGAATTATTACATCACAATTCAGGGCCATAAAACACTTTAGTTTCCTAATTTCATATCTTTTGATTATTTAACTTGTAATTCAACTTCTGAATTGCATTGGATAACTTTTATATGACCTGTTTACAGTTATATGGTAAAAATCTTTACTTCTAGCTGTAAGAACCTGAGGGGTTTTCTTTTCACATATCTCTTTTTCTGAAAGCTAAACATGTTGTTCGGAATCTTGGTAGAGTAACAAAAATCGTCATGTGGTAGCTGCTACTGTGTTCTGTATGTGTTTTAACCATTTTAGTAACCCCTAAACTGCAGAACTGGAAAAAGGTACAAAAATGCTACATGCTCAACTCCACCATTTTCTAGGCCCTTCTGGAATATTAGTCATCTTGGCAGATGATCTTTAATCAATGTTTAGCAGAGAAATAGTGTCTTTCAATTTTTCTCCTTCACATCTATTAAGGGAACTGTAGACTTCTGAGTCCTTTGGTTAAGAGTGTTTTTAAGCTTATGGCTGAAGTCGCCTTTATGTCTGAAATAATTTAGTCCTTAGCACACTGTTAACTTTCTCCACATAATAATAATTTAATTATATTAATTAACAAAGGAACAAAAAATTTCTTTAGGTAATCTATATTGCTGTCTTCCCAAAATCTACTCCTTAGCTTCTCCAGGAGTGAGAATGATCTTGAAAAAAGAGATATTGACAGGTTATGCTGGACTGTTTGTTTCTTTCTTTAGCTGTGTGTCAAAACAGAAAGAAAGGTTACTGAAACAGATAATTTTTTCTCTTTTTTTAATAATTCTTCCAGGATAATCTTTCTTAAATTATCTGTGAACAACTTCTGGATTCTCAGTATGTCAGAAGTTTTCTGGGAAATGACAAAGCCACACATTTACACTCAGGAAGCAAACAAGTCAACAAACACAACGATGTAAAGAAATAAATACATACCCAAAATTTAGCTTAATTTTTAGCTGTAAAAGACAGAAAAGTGACAACTCTGTTGCTGTCATATGTTACATGGGGATTTCTGGAAAGGTTAGGCTATTGCTAAATAAAATGAAATAATTTTAAAAACCCTGCTCTGAAATGCGCTGAAGATTAGAAGAAATTACCACTCATCCAGATTTTTTTTTATAATAATTCACAGAAATTGCTGAAGACATTTAGTTACCTTTCAAAAGTTCATTTTTTCTCTTGCAAAGCTCCCATCTCTGAATTTTCACAAGGAAAAGTCATCGACAGGGTTCTCCAAATTTTCAAGCAATACTTAAGTTTTCCAAAAGATCTGTGTGTTATCTACTTTTGTGCTAGTAGATTTTTTAAAATCTGTTTACAGAGAACTTTGATGAAATGTTTTCACTAGGTAAAGAAAAACTAAGCTTTTCTGTTCTATATTGTCCTTTAATTTTCCAGTAGTTCTAATTACACCCAGTAAAAGGTGGATGAATGGTGAAAACAACATGTTACATTATTAGTCTGAGATCTAGAGGTGCGATTTTCTCTAATGTTTATGCTTTTTCCTGGAACTCCAGTTGTTTTCTGGTTTTCAGATTCCAAGATTTAACATAATTTCCATTTTTTTCTGTATTTTGAGTTAGATTTTCTTTTTTTGTGGTCAAAGGAGGAAAAATTATTCTATTGGTTGAAACATAATACAAACAAAAAATATTCCAAATATAAATCATGAGTGCTCAGCCCCAGACATATAATAGAAGTTTAATGTTGATGTTCAATATTACTGTGCATAGCAAATATTTCCAGACAGTACTGTCTTTCCTTTTCTTTCTTCCAAAGGAAAGATATGATGTTCTTCGACCAGAAAACAAATGCCATCCTCTCAAAGTCTTCTTCTAAAATTATTAGCTGGAACAACCCCTCAGTTCCTAAAATAAGTGGTTCTCAAACGATAGCCTAGGGTCCCTGGGGAAATCCCCTGGACCACAAGTGATCCACAGAAGGTAACTAATAAAAATATGCCTACTGAAGGCTTGCATTCACCAGCCTGAGACCTGCTTCCTTAATGGAAAGACATTTAGGGTGTGTGTCTTGTAAACAAAATTTGTATCTAGGCAACCTAAATTGTTTGTAAATAAACTTCTAGATGAAACACATTTATGGTTTATTTTACAATGTATTCCCATAGGTATCCTTATATAAAGTACATTAGCAAGAAAACACAGAAGAAACACACTGTAAATGAAGACTGCATTAAACTTTTGGTTAAGAGTGGATTGAGCCTTACTGGTCAATGCTTATAATGCTGATCTGTGGATCTTTGATGAATTCAAAGACAGCCTTTGCAGAATACCGAGCCTAACTAAGTGCAAAGCTTAAGGTCATTTGACCAATATTTGGCTTTGTGTAAATAAAAGTTTGGATCTTGAAGAGAGAGTCCACATCCAGGAATTAACCTACATATGGGTTCATAAATTAAAGCCACATGACAAAAATTCTAAATTATAAAAAGAAGATTAATCCCATTTTGTAGCCAGTACCAAAAAGAATTTCACTGGGTACCCTCTGTGTTTCAGTAGTTACAATGTCTCCAGAAGTTCATCTGAGTGCCTCCAGAAATTCAGTGTTAAAAACTGAATCTTAGTCACAGATGACTTAACTTTTGTCATCCCTTGGCATGATTCTGTTACCACAGAGACAATCAATTTGTCTGAATCAATGCAGTCTGAACAATGGAGTAAATGGAAAACTCTTCACAGCAAGAAATATTCAATTTCATTCCTGAGCGAAGACAACTGAGATTGTCTATTCTGTCTGCCAAGCAAG
This sequence comes from Ifrita kowaldi, assembly GCA_013398055.1. Classification (NCBI taxonomy): domain Eukaryota; kingdom Metazoa; phylum Chordata; class Aves; order Passeriformes; family Cinclosomatidae; genus Ifrita; species Ifrita kowaldi. Next base: position 741,816 of record VZRS01006125.1, read on the forward strand.
ACAATTCCATTGTTTGGGACTTAACAGGCATTGTGGCAATGGACAGGAAAACTCTTTTTGTTTCCAGCAATGCTAGGGCACAACCCTCTGAATCATAAATCTCAATAGCTCTTTTACATTAGGCCTTGTCAAACTTGGAACATAATATTTGCCATCATGGCTTGGTCACATCTCTTCACTCCTATTGTCAGAAACCAAGCATCTGCATTTTGATATTTGTGTGCAAAGCAGCTACAAGAACTGACAGTAAAATATTAGTAACATTGAAGGAAAAAACAACAATAATTTTCTTTATATTCACTGAGGAATCTTAGGGCCTGATCAATACTCTTGCCCCATAAAAAAAAAAAAAAAACAGAAAAAAAGAATCCCTACTTTTATCTTCTTTCCCCTTCTACTTTTGTCCTTTCACCTATTTCCAAAAGAAATTGTTGTTAGATAAGCCACTATTTGCTCCATCCTTAAACACAATTATGTAACAATATTATTTATGAGTAAAAAAATCCCAACATATCAATTAGCAAGGATTGTATTTTTTTCTTAATAAGCATGAGTTCACTGTTTATAAAATTCATGGCAGTCATCCATTTATTTTCAATAGCTCAAAGTTTTAGACTCTATAACTCTATTACTCTTTAACACCAAACGATTTTTGCAGTTACAGTCGATGGATGAAATAATATTGCTTTGGAATATTAAAGAAAATTGGTGTGAAAACTCTTTTGGGTTATGTTGCTTAGATCTGGCAGAAATATTTTCATGCTGAAAACAGATTTTCTTTTCTTTTTTTGAAAGCACTACATTTTCCTTAGATATGTAAGTGTATTGGTTATACTTCATTCCACAGTTTTTGTTCAGTTTGCCTTATTTTTGAAGGCAGATTTTCCTATGTAAAGGCAACTACAAGGCTGAAATTACTACATAGGTGTCTGAAACATATTCTGGTGGTTTTCATTTTTTGAAACATACGACCCTGATCCCAATACAGTTTAACTAATGGGAGCCTTATAGTACAATATTCACCATAGTTATTAAAAGCATAATGTATTGAAAGACATGAACTTTATCAGAGCAACATTTTTGTGGGGAGTAAATCTTTTACTTCTGAAAAATAAATATTTCTTTAATCACATATTACAGACATTTTAACTGCAGATTTCTGAACAGAACATATGTTCCTATATCCACAGTGACGCATCATGTGGTGACATGTCCCATCTATTTATGCCAATTAGGCCACTTTACATCAGTAAAACACCATGCTTGAGAGAATAGGGAATTCTTATAATAAAAAGGAATATATACATAACCGGGAATATGCATGTTTCTATGCATTTGCCAAAAAGAAAAAAGAAAGGTCTTGGATCCAGTTCTGATTTCAGTGGCAGTTTTGGCCTGTCAAGCACAGGATGTGGACTCGTGAAGGAAAAAATATGTGTATGTGGTATGAATGCAAGGGACTTACTGTATTTTATAATGGAAGTGCAGCAAGTAAAATATCTACACATGGAAGGGTATTGATGTCTTCCTGTCTACATTTAATACTACTGTCCCATTATATGTCTGATTTTGATATCCTAATTCTTCTAGTTTTTCTAAGGGAAAAGCTGAGATGATTTTAAATGTGATCTGCTGTTACTTGTTTCCTATTTGAGATACTGGATTTTTAAGTGTCTGGTTTCTGATTTCTTGGAATGTTTTCAAATGGTTTCTGGCTCAAAACCAAAAACCTTGGCCTAAAAATATCAAATTCTTTCAAGTTCAGTCAGTAGTATTGATGGTTAGCATTACTGAAAAGTTTTTAACAATGTGATGGTTTATTCATTGAAAGTCAGACAATGCAGAAAAGAGAGACTAACGTCAGCTAAGCCTTTATAATATTAACTATGCACTGCTCAAAATGAAAAACAAATTATACAGATCTAAAGTAGGCAAGAAATTTCTCAGCATATAAATGAGTGATCAAGAAAAGAGAAAAAGGCTTATGGCCTCTTAAAAATTTACCATTTAATGTTTCGGTCATGGCTTAAATAACAACTTGAAATGCTGTTTTTCGGATAGAATAGCCCAAAAGTGAAGTAGCAAGAGGATTTGTTAATACATGCTATAATCTTCCTTCCAAACTCAAATAACTTTCTCAAATGTAGAAGTGAAAGACTGTTTAAAGCTTTTTTTATAAAGTGGCATACCTAGCAGAAGACAACCTAGCTGTATAAAAATGTAATAAAACAAAATTTTTGCACATTGGAGATTAAGCTCAGGAACATCAGGTTACTTTTCTACTTGCTATGTTTATGCATGTTTACCTTCAAAATGACCTTACTGCAAACACACCTAGCTCTTGCAGAGTTCATGAGCAAATTTTGAAAATACGCATAAAGTAATTTAAGAACATAAATTCTGCCCTGTAAGACCCTAAAAGTAAACAAAAATATTTTGAGTTTACATCAAAGCTTGCCAGCATAAACAAAATTGGCACTGGCAAATTCCATCTCTTCTATTCCGTGAACTTCACTGTCAGAAGAATGATTCCTTTTGACACTCATTTACTTCATTGCAAAGTGACTGTAAAACTGTACTTTTCTGATCGTAATATGCAGGTACTTTGTGCAAAGCAGATACGGGATTACTTGGATTACATTAGGAATGGATTTCCAGATAAGCAACCTTTTCCTTCCTAAAGTATAAATTCATTCGTCAAAGTAAAATACAAGATTTTATTCTATTGTATTCTTGAGAGGTACCAACACATTAAGTTCAAATTCAAGCTTAGCTAAATCTTTCAGCTTATAATGTACCTGTAAGTCAGCAACTAGTGCTGTATTTGGAGATTCTCAATTTTTTCTCAATTTCTGTCACAAAGAATTTGGCAGATTTCAAAAGAAAATCTTCTACTCTCATGTCCTAACTTCTCAAGCTGCCTTCTTTAATACTCCATTATTTTCAAAATTTTAACTAGGTGTAAACTATTTGTAATTATGCAGGCAGTAAGAAAGGATCCATTTCCAGCCATAATCACAAGGACATATAGTATACCATAAAAAGATGAAAGTTAAATTTTCACTTCAGTATTTGAAGACTTGACATCTATGCCACAACTGGGCCCCAGTTATTTCTGCTTTTATCAAAAAAATCCTCAAGCTTTGTTCAATATTCTTCAGCATTTGCTTCTTTCTTTTACAAGCTATGTTAAAATGAAGTCAGGTGAGTTAGCAGTGGCCTATCTGAATACAGCATCAATGGACTTAGAAAGATCTGTTTTCTAAAGACTAATCTAACCCATATCAAAATTTGCCACATGTATTTTGAAAGGTATACTGGAATTATTTCTTCTGTGAAGCAACGACATGGATCAAAGGCACTTCAGAGGTGACAGACAGCCCACACCTGTTCATGGAATTGAGAACACAAAATAAGCAAGACCCATTTACGTAGCACAGTCATTCAATGCACAGGCCTGTGTGGCAGCAATGCATACAGCCAACCTGACATTTACCAGGGAGACACTCTCCCACTTTGGGATATTCTGAACAATATTTAGAATAGCAAACATAGAAAGCAATTATTGTGTAGAAAGAAGCATTCTTCCTGGCACTGAAACTCAACAAGCCCTACAAAGTGAAAATTAGGTCTAACAACTAAGAATGAGTATTACATGAGTACAACATGAGCACAGATGTAAACAACTCATCGGAATAAGTTTATTGCTTGTCTACTATCAAGCTAGCAGAATATATTCAGAAGAATTCCAACAGTTGTCTGCTCTGGGTGCGGTCTATTTTTCATTAGGGACATAGATGATGAAATAGAGAGCATATTTGTTCAATTTACAAAAAATACCATGCAGAGACAACCCACAAGCATTTGGCAAGGCAGGATTTGAATTCAAAGTTGTCTCAACAGAAGTGGATTTTAAAAAACAGGATTCAGTTCAATGAGAGAACCAGTGCTACCCTCGTGCTGGAATAATCAGATGAATAAATATACAATGAGAAAAAAACTAGCTAGTCAGTGACCAGGAGGACTTTTAGAGGGACTACTCACTGAATGTGAGACATCAGCAGTATATCCATTGTGATAAAGTTATTATCCAAATTCTATTAAAATAAAATAATGTCTCTTAGAAATTTAATCTACTTTGTTAAATTTAAGACGTAGTCACCAGAGAGGAGAGCCTCAAAGTGGAGTTCAGTTAGCAGCACTAGCAGAAAACCTCTAGAAGAATGGTAAGTTATCTGAAAAATACGGTACATTGACAAAGATATAGCCAAAGAGCAAAAGGCATAGGAGAGACATAAGAAATATCTCCAAATAAAAATGTGACCACTATAGAAAGAAAAGAAATTACTTATTTTCCATGTTCATTGGTTATAAAAGGTAATAGATATAATTTAACAGATGACATAAGACAGCATAAGAAGAAGGAAAAAAAAAACTCAAAGAAATGGGAAGAGTAAGCACAAGCAAAAGCAGTTCAGGAATATTGCAATATCTCCATCAGAAAATAATGTTTACTTGGGTAATCTATCCTGGTTTAGGAAGGGAATATGAGCTAGACAAGGATTCATGCCATAGTGAGAGGGTTCTGTCCACTTTCAAAATATTGCTGAATATCTCCAAGATTCCCTAAATTCCTGAAATCTTGTGAACAATGTTATATTGCAAATACTGTATTCATAATGATGGAAATAATCACAAAAAGCAATCTCACAGCAACTTCCTCATTGTGGGCCAAAATCTAGCAACAATATCTTTCAAGCTTTTTCGTGATAAAAAAATCTACTCTGAATTTTAGTCTGAGGCTGCTGATGCATTTACTGCACAAGTGAAAGATTTACAGTTTAAAAAAAAAGTGCACTATGTAGAACTAATTTCTTCAAGCCCTCAGTGGCTTCATCTGAGCCTGACTATGCAGCAGTCAGCATCTGAATTCTATTTTCTACCTAGATCAGCTATGTTTGAGACAGAAAAGGATTACGTTGCAATTCTTCAATGGTTTTGAAAAGTCTAACTCAAATAACTACTCTGTTTGGAAGTGGGCACCAACAAACAGGATAATATAGATCTAAGCTGGAAAAAGAAAATGATACTGATGATTGGAAATGCATCATGTAAACAAGAGTGAATGGATAAATCATAGGTAAAGATACAGAAATTAAGTGCTTCTACCAAAATGTGTTAATATTTACATGGTTTCAAAGACTGAAGAAATACACCCTTGACACTGCTTTTTCTTTTATAATATTGGGTTTTTTTCCATTTTTTCTTCATTAACATTCAGAACTATAAGCAGGTTACCATGTTCTCACTGTCTCTTCAAAATTTTGTGTCACGAGACTGTAAATCCATAGCTCAAATATTTTTAGCCCCACCTATAATCTATTAAATCTTCTCATGCATGCACTTGTTGAGAAAACTGTGAAGAGAAACATACACTGAAAATGTCCTGTATCTGTGTTTTCAACTACTATTTATTTGATTTTTGCTAAATCTTACTAAGGTTTAATACAAATTGCCATAAAAAAAGTTGTAACTCCAAGTATTTTTTCCATTACAATTTGATATTTTATAGCTTTCAGAATCCCACTTACTTTTTTATATGGAAGTTACATTCAAAATACTCTATGGTCACATAATTGAAGTGTTTTATCTAACCATGGTGGCTAAGCAGTCAAACCCAGATTTGTTTAGTAAATGGATCAAAAGTTCTAGGGGATGTGGCGTGCTATTGAAGCAAGCCAAGAAATGTTGGTTGGACTCTTAGTAAGTATTTAAACCACAAAAACTGGATGGGTTAAATGATTTTCCCTTCAGGCCTGTTTTTGCTGCTAAACTGAAAGGTGAAAATAAAAACCAGCAATAACAACAGTCAAGAATCCTATTCAGTGCCATTCAAATAATCCCCCTAAGGAAGAAATAATAAAGACTGATCATCTCCTATATGTTATTACTACATTGTCCTAAGAAACCAAGTATCACTTGGATAAAAATCTCCCCAATTATTCCCCCAAAATTACTGCATTTATAGACTTTTTTAAAGACACCAAGGCTATGAAAGAAAAATAATTTAATCAATAATCTTTCAGAAGTAAAATACTAGAAAAAGAAGTAAAATAGAAAACTTCTGACTATATTTTTAGCTTATTTGATTGCTTTCATTAATTGTGAACAATAAGAAAACTTTTACCATTACTACTTAAAATATATTTAGTTGTTAATTCCTGTGGCTCCTACTGACCTTGAAACTGAAAGTGCACTCCAGGAAAGATCATTCCTCAATGGAGACATCTCTGCCTAAGACATAGTTAACCACAGGCTCCACTGAGGCACATACAGAGCCAAAAAATGCATTAAAGTCTCAAAAAAATTGTCCATTTAATTTCTCTGCACAACCAGCAACTGTTGTTACCATGCTTTTTATCAAAACCAGTGAGCAAGTATATGTAGGAACAGACGTCCTAGGAATGAAGTGCAACTTACTCTAAAACATCATCCTAATTAATCTCAATTTTCTCTAAAGGGGCATTAAAATGTTGCTTTATTTTTGGCGTCATTTCACATGATGAATAATTGAAGCCTCAAATTTCTCATCTGAATCTTGCAGAATTCTTAACTTTTATAAAATGGCCCAAAAAATTATGCAGAATATTTTCCAGAGAAAACTATTATTTATCATCCATCAGTCGACAAACCTATCAAGAAGCATTTTCAGAGAAGTCTGCAGTGTATAATATCTTGGGCATAGTCCACATTATGTGCATTATCATGAAAAAGTAATCAGATAGATATCACACATTTTCATATTACAGTTTCCAAAGCAGCTGTAACTAATCCAAGGTAAGTTAGAGATGAATCAGGACCTCTAATTTTAAATAAGTCATCATCTTGTTTATACATAGCACTTTATATCTCTATAAACTGTACCTTCTTTTATTTATGTCTCACATATATGCATAATGTGCTAACTTAACATTGCTGTGGGAGTCATAATTTGGTTGATAAGTTTCTGACTTGCGCTGTTAAGTTCTCAACAAATCTCATGACTAATGTTGCATTAACATATTATTTGCACAAAATTCCTTTGCTCTTAAAAACTGTGGTAAGTAATTGCACATAAAATGGAAAAGCATTCTGTGCCTCTTTTGAGTGTGTGTAATATTAAAATGTTAAAAAAGAGATAAATCCAGCAAGGGGAAAAAACACCCAAACAACTTGCTTGATTGCAAATTGATATAAATGCATGGAGTAATTTATTTCAATGTGCAGTGTGAGATTCAAATGTGATAATATGCATCCACATGACATTCTGCTCAATGCTTTCTGAAATGGCTGCACACTGAAATAAACATGATGAATTTCAACCTAGAGAATAACCTTTCCAGAAAGTTATAAGAGCTTGAAAATTGCTGTTTGGAAAGAATATACCTTCTGAGCCATAGCAGCAGACTAGTTCATCTAAAGTTTCAGAGTTTTATTCAGATCAGTCAAGAGCTAGAAAGGAAAAACTTATTTTGACGGCTTTTTAAACAACAAATCATTTAAGTTTTTTTATACTGAGGAAATGAATTCAATAAGCAAATAAAAATTACAAAATTCTAAACCAGTTTTTGGTAGTTATTTGAAATAGTTTGGAGGTTCAAGCCATCAAGTTGCAAAAATGTTTCAGAATTGTAAGTTTAGATCTCTGCCAATGCAGATCTTGTACTTCAAGCCTCTTTTACTGTGAGGAAGTTCCACACCAGAACATTCATGATTCAATGCTAGAGTCAGTTTGCTATAGTCTTCCCAATTATTTTTGGACATTCACCTGAATCTCTTTGCAGAGTTACACTTCACTTCTTAACCAACACAGGTGGGGATTCTGAACACAGCTGCTCTTCACTGAAGAAAGAAAGAAAACATAAGCAGGCCCACAGACCCCTCACTCATCATCATTATACTATAGACTTTCCAGAAAATTACTTCCCCTTGCAGAATCCTGAGTAACTTTATCATTGCACTTTATGTTCCACAGATGTCAGGTGTGGTGCTTTTTTCTCTCAGAGCTTTTGAAATAGTACCTTCCAAATAATTTTCTCCTAGTTTCATCACTGTTAAATGCTAGATGAGCCTTATGGATTTCTCAGCACAAAGCTGCAAACTTCTATATTGATAAAACAAAAGTAAGGAGAGTTTCATATGAGGGGAAAAAAAAGAAAATAAAAAAGGCATGCTATACCACCCTGAAATCTTCTTCAGCTTCCTATCAAACCTAGTAGATCATGTTCATAAGATGAACAATTTAACTGAGTAAACAAAGCTATTCAAAAGGCTTTATGTGTTCATTTTTTTTTCAATAGATTGTCTCTGAAGCAGGAACACTTTTTTGAAAGTCTGCAGGAGACAAACTCATTAATGTTCTCTGTGGCAAAATATCTTGAACCTAAAGGTTATGTTGAAGTCTGCGTTTTAAAAGCAAAGTAAGTACATGCTTACATGAATTACAAAATGAAAGGCATTTATGCCCATGCTTAAAGGCAAGTATGTGCATAAACACTGCTGAATGATAATTTTATGATTCCTCATTGTCTAGAATAATTGTTCTTTCAGGGTGTAAGATTCTTATGTAACTCATATTTGCTTCAGTGGGAGTCTTTTATTAGCTTCAAGGAAAATTGGAAAGAATTTGGTATTTGCATGCAGAGTTAGATGCTACCACTTCCCTCATCACTTGACACTCAATTTATGCTAGAAGGGTGTTCCTAATGAGGAGAGGAGATACTGTGGAGGGGGGGAAGGAGAAAAACTCCATTAGTTTCCCTGTTAAATCCATGCTTGGAATTTTGTGAAAGGACTCAAAGAAATTGTAATGCAATAGTATCCGGTCCTCACAGCTATTTGCTCCACAGCCAGTGACAGGTTCAGATGATGTCATGCTCCTAGCACGTACATTGTTACTTAAGTGAGTTGCTAATTAATACCATGCTGAAAGAGATTTGGTTGGGTGTCAAGCTACTCAGAGTTGGTCTCTGCAGCTTAGGGAATGTTTCTGCTTCAGCTCCCTCTGCTCTTAACTGTGCACAGTCTTCTCTAAGCAAGTAATTTTTGCTTTTTCAGGGTTGTGTTGCTTGAGTTCCCTCCCCTCGATTGCCTCCGGGGCGCTTAATTGCTACACACACAGCACATTGCAAATGCTGCTCCCAAATGATTCTACCAAAATAAAATTTCTTGTGTGTCCTGGCAAATTATCATTAATTTATTGACATTAGAAAATCATTCTGGCAGTAGTTTTCTAGGACAGGATCTGGACTGTAAAAAGAAATTTTACATGGAATGGAAAAGCCATTTCAGAATGATCCTCTGAAAATATCTGTGAGAAAGCATGATGCACACTTCATATGCTCTAGGGATGCATTAAAAAAAAAAATCGAGGGATTTTTTTTTATATGCTGCTGTTTTTCAGTGTTTGCTGTGGAAAGCAGCTGCAGTGATTAACTCATATGCTAGGAATAAAATACATGTCCTGAGCCTACAACAAGCTTACTAGATAAATGAGACAAGGCCTTCAACCTCAGTGATGTTTAGAGGCCTAACACCTACACACAGTTCCTATTTCCAAGTGAAACAATAGAAGTTAAACACATACCTAAGGACCAGTCATACAAATATTTTCAAGAAACTAGTCCTTAGCAGCTTCTTACAGTAGCAATACTTAATTTCTTAGTGATGCTTCCTGATAGGCAGTGAAAATTAATATTTTGGGGAATGGAATTGGAAATAGAATATACAATGCATATAAATAGAATCTCTTATTTCTTTCCAAAAAGAATAATTATTCTCTGAAGTGATGTAAAACAAACTGTGATGCTCAGGCTTTTTATTTACAAACCAGAGACAAGTATATTTATATCTTCCTGCTTTAGGTAGAAGATTTATAAACTTTAGCAAGCATTTCATTTATTTATTTAAATAAAGACAAAACAATAAAGAACTGGCATTGAATCATTGAATTACACACATACTTCTCATTGCTGAAGTCACTGAGCAGAGTTAATATGAAATAAACCCTTATTAAAATGTATTCACAGAGTTAGAGCTGTCTCTGTCTGGGACTATCTGCTCTCATAGGTATACAAACACATCAGCATGCCTGCATCAGGGCCACGCTTCTGTGCCAAGGCCTGGCACTACATCACAGGTTACAAAACAGAGCTTCCAGCAAACACACAAACTTTTTTCACAGATCAGCTCCAGACAGTAATACACCTAACTCACTCATTGAATTAATAATTAGATACGATCCATTTGTAACACTGGAATTTCATTCAGGATGTCTGCCTCTTTTTTGACAGTTCAAAGGAACTGACTAAAACTCTATCTGTTTCAGGTTAGTTCCTATTCTCTTGCAAAATTAGCTGGACCTGGGGCACATTTCAATTAATTACTAGGAATTCTAATATTTCACTATAACTACTTCAACATTATTGCAAATAACCCATTCATCCCATGTATTGGGAGAGAGATAATTGTCCCTAAAAGAGATTAGTGTAAGTTTGGTGAAAGCCAGCTTCTCTGAGAGAGTTATGAAATATTCCCAAATGTCAACTAGATTTTCTACTGGAAGTACAGCACAATACCCTGAATGCCATGCCTATAAAATGGCAACAGAAAAGCTGCTTATATATAATTAATCTATGTGGTGAATTTATGAAGGCTATGAAGGTTAATCTAAGGCAATCACATACAAGTAAACAACCAAAATCCATATTATATTTATTGCATATTTAGCTAAAATTTGGATTGTATGATAATTCTTGAGCAATAGAGTGTGAAGGGTGAAGCAGGGATTGATAGAAGTCCTTGGTCAAAATGCTTGAATGTCTTAATTGTTTACAAAGAGTAAGATTAAAATTATTTCAGTGAAAAAATATGCTTGTGTCCCTAGCCAGATTTCTTGTTTAGAAATACTATAATTCACTAGGGGGCTTTTTGGCAATATTACTCCTAGACTCTCTTCAGAGGGCCCTAAATGCGTTAGCAATAGGTCCAATCTTCAGAGAAATAGCCAAGTGGCAGAATATCTGAATTAAAACGCATATGTCATTGCATCGTGCCTTGACTGGGTTGCTGTCAGGATGATTTGTTAAATGCAAAATCAGCAGGCACTCCATAGAATTACATCTTGGCAAAAGCTCCAGGTAAGGTCTTTGTGTTACATATAATAATGACTTAATCAGTGAAAGAAAGCATAAGGAAGGCTCAGATGAAGTTTTCTTACACTCAAACTTTCAAACCTAGAAGATACCAAATGCTGATGTCAAGATACTGTTTTTCTCATATTTAAAAAAATAAATCTTCAGGTACTTAAAGCTAGAAACTTATCCTATCATGCTTGTTTATGGCAGTTCAGAAATCCGAAAGCATCTAAAAGCTCCGGACAGGTTTTTCATATGGAAGTTGGCAGAAGTACAGAATTGTCTTTAAGGGCATTAACAGTTTTCAGTACACATGGATAAATTTTTATCCCAAAATCCCCTAGCAGATGACTGGTCCTTCCTCTGGACAGCAATATAGATATGCTGATACATTACAAGGATTTTCCTCCATGTCAATTCAATGCTTTTCACTTAATACCCTGAACAACTAGAAGAAGGTGACATCAAGGTTGGACTCGATGATCTCAGAGGTCTTTTCCAACCTCATTATTCTGAAATTGATTCTATGATAACATTAGATCATCCACGATGAGCATCTAAATCTGACTTCAAAGGCATGAGACACAAATGCAACATTCTCATTAGTAAACTACATATGGACCCAGGTTTAATTCTCTAGCACTGAGAGCATGCTGCACAACTCAGCCTGAGTACAAATACTTTCCTGTGTTTTCTAAATCTATATTTAGAAAGGTGTTTCCTCGCAAAAGACCTTTTCTCCTTTTTCATTGGGAATAACCTCTGGACAATTATTTCCCCAATATTTTGCCAAGACAGTATCTAAAAAGGTCCTATCAACTGTTAGGAAGAGCAATGCTAGAGCTCGTGACCTGGCCACAGAGTAGCTACACCTGCAAAAATAGTACAGCCTTCTAGTAGCATATGCCATCTGGTATATAACAAGCATATAATACTTTGCAGTCGCCTGACCACTAGGCTGCCCGGTGGCCCTGGCAGGAGACTGCGTGTTCGCGGCCGGAGGTGGCCAAAAGTACAGCAGTTCAAGGTCCTAGAATGGGCTCACCGCAGTGTTGCGGGTCGAGCTGCGGTCGGTATCAACACGGCGACAAAGACGGAAGCAAAGAAGTCGGAGAGGGTCTCAAACGACAGGAACAGGTTTATTAAGGGATCTTCACAAACTGGGATAGAGAGCCGAAAGAGACGCAGAGGGCTTGTGACAAGGGATTATAAAGGGCGGCTAGAAAGGGGCGGAGAGCATGAGACAGCCAATCAGGAAATGATGGGTTTTGACAGTGGGCAAATCAGGTAAGGCAGTAGGCGGGATAACTTGAACTCAACCAATGGGGAAACGGGGAAGACAGAACTTTCCAGAACTCTTCATACATATGTAAGACAGATTATAAATATGTGCAACCTAATTAACCAATTACCAATGAGAAATAAAGGAACCTTCTAGAACTGGGAGGAGAGAGTGGTGGCCTGAGGAACGCCCTTAAGGTGGAGCCTCCTGATTGACATCTTACACAGACATGCCTTGCTCCTCATCATCCATGGAGTCCTCTCCCCCTCTATCGCGAGGGGGAAAACGGACCCACGAGACCAGCTGCGCTGGCATGGGCTGGGTCACCGCCACAATACTTTTGTAGTTTATATAGCATGCTACAATGAAAATAGTGGTAGATTCAGGAGTTATGGAAGACTCTCCACCTCCTCTTCAGGATGCCCAGGACGCCCAAACTATCCAAAGTGTCACAAAAAGGGAATGACTACACTCCTTGGGAACAAGGCAGGAGGTGTGCACTTGGGGTGAACTACGTCTCTTTCATGGCTTTATTAAACATATTGATGAGTTCTCTACTGCTCATAGTGGGACCTGGCATGAACAGGTCCCACTGTCTCCATATAGATACCTAAATTCATGTCAGTTGAATTTAATCCAATACAGAATTAGTATAAGGATGGTTTGTGCCTAAGACATCAGACATGAGGTCGTCCTTCACAAAGTAAGGAAAAACAGAATGATACAGAATCCAAATGCTGTTTCATGTCTTTCTTAATAAAAATAGTGAATGCTCTGCTTTTTCCAGCTCTTCAAATCCAGCTGGACAGGTCTGGATATGAAAACAATCTGCAATCATTCAACACAAAAAAATATTTTTCTCAAGAAAGCATCCATATTTTTTTCAACTATAATTGAGTTCCTAGCTTTGGCTTAGTTTCTAACTTTGGGATTTTTTTAAAATTAATATTTCCTTGAAAATTATATCTATATATATATCTATATATATAATATATATATGACATATAAGGTATAATAATATATAATATAGCAGAAAGCAACACTGATCTAGATGTGCCCTGATTCTTCTAATGAGACAAATTATGCAATATGTTCAGAGGTTATGAACTATCATAACTTTACTGGCTTTTGCAATTTCTTTAAACCATAGAGGTGCTGTGTTTGACCCTGTTTCCCTAGGTTGGAAGTGCTAAACACTTTAACCATAAGCACAAGATCCTTGGTGGCATAATGCCCCACGCCCATCTAAACCTGATGGAGTACACAGTTTTAGTCTAGCATTTTTGTGTAGCAAATACTTTTACATATCTGACAGGATAAAGTGATCAAGAAATTAAGCAGTAAAACCACTGATAGTCTTCTGGTCTAAAAGGTACAAGATTTTACTATTGACGATTATTCCCTGAATGGGAACAGAATGACTAATGGAAGGCATGTAGTTATGTAGTGATAACAGCCCACAGCTTGTGTGAGACTTTGTGCACAGTTGGCAGCACACAGTAAGATTATTGTTCATAATAGAGACTAGTTATTAAATGGTGTCATAAATTAGAGGAGATCCTGAATGGAAAAATGCAGACAATGGGATAGACTGAAGCCACTGTATCAACTCGGTTTAGAAGGGAATTTGCCAGATGACTGAAGAAGACAAACTTCAAATGGTGGTTCCAAATGGCACAACCATTTGTTCTCCCTGCATATATAGATGTGAAAAGCAAAGGCAGTCTGCAGTAGTGTTAAATCAGATAGATCCCAAACCTGATCAACTGAGAGAATAGTAAAAGTTCTAATTATTTCAAGTATCACCCAGATTATCTTTCCCTCTATCAATGAAGACCTTATTGAATAGAAGGTTCAGCAGACAATTTTTAAATGCTCTATTGTGTGACAATGCTGCCTGATTCTCTGATTAAGCCCTTTTCCATTTTACTGGCTTTTGATTCTACTATCACTTATGAAAAGGCAAAAATAAGTAATACAATGCTAACAAAGCATCCTATTTTGGTTTTAAAATTTAGGAAATAGTACTGAAAATTTTAGTCCTGAAACTTACTAAATTCTCACTCAGAGTGCTTCCTAGTAACTGACACCTCTGTTAGTGTGAAAATAAATGCACAAGGCTAAGCCTTCTATCTTAACGTTCATGCGTAATTCCAGGTGGCATTATGTCCTTACTCTTTGGCAGAGGTATGCCACCTTTGGGAAGTTTTTGCCCCTGTCCTATCTGCCTCTCAAATCTGTTTGATTCCAGTTCCTTCCCCCGCAATTAAATGCAACTCACCTTTATGACAGAAAAGCCTTTCTGTAGGTCTGGGGCATGAATAGAATATTTTTAATAAGATATATTTCAAAAAGATGGTATTCTGGGGTAAGGGACCTGGAAAAAAATCTAATCAGTATCACTCTGCGTAGAGTGTACAGCACTGTCTTACGGGACATGTCAAACACCTTTTCATGAAAAATCGGAGGTCTTTCCATGAAGTAAAACAAGCAGGAACATATTAGCATAGCAAAGATTTGCCAACATATCCTTCTGAAGAGGGGAAACCTTTGGCAGATCACCCACCTGGGGAAATTTCTGTCTGAACTACTGTGCTGCTGGATCAAGGAAGGAGGTGGGAAGATTCTGTGTCTCTCTGAATCATCTGTACCTTTACCACACCTGCCATGGAAAATTAAATAACCAAATGCATTGTAAATAATCAGCTTCATTGCTTCAACTCTGTAGCAACAATGCCATCTAAGGCATTAAAAATTGAAAGAAGATATTTTATGCTTGAAAAGATGAACTACTTCTAAAAGAATTAATTGGAAAAAATTCTTTTAAAAATTTTAACAAAACTCTCAAACGTTATTAGCTATGTAGAAAGAGTTAGAAAGAATTTAATATATTTTCAGATAGATTAACTATAGGAAAAGAATGGATTGAAAGGAGACCTTTCACTACCATGACAGTCTGCTGGTCCTTGAAATCACTGGGTGGACAAAATGAAACTCAATCAAATGTGACTGACAAGAGGTGTCAAGCCTCATACTAGCATGTAAAACTAGCCAAGGTTTGGAGAATAGCATAATAGACTGGGAATCAGGAAATGTAGTTCTAGTCCTAACTGCACTCCTGCCCACCCGTGTCACACTGTAATTTGAACAATTTGCTAGTAGTCTAATTTGCAGAAGCTTTTTATTTCTCTTAATCTCAAAGTTGTCCTTCAACCCTTCAAAAAAAAGAAAAAAAAAGAAACTAGGCAGCATATTCTTAGGTATGATTACTAAAATATTTTAGTGAAGTATACTTGCTAGATATTTTTTGAAGTATCACACACAAACTAATATGTAGGAAATTTTGAGGAAATTCAGATCTAGGAATACCAAATGATTTTTCACAGAGTCACTGATCCTTCTTTTTTTTTCCTTTTCATTTTTTTTTTCCTTCTTTTTGCGTCCTGTTTTCTCTTTCCACCACAAACGCAGACACAAAACTTAATCAAATC